>JAOWBW010000388.1:1621989-1909489 GCA_026119855.1 Campanula takesimana | reverse complement strand
TGGATAATCTGTTCGGGGCTTTCTTTTGTTATTTGAGAAAATGTTTTAACTTCTTCGGGTTCAATAAAGAAGTTATCAAGCCCGAAATATCCTCTTGCCATACTTATGGCTTCGGAAAAACTGTAATACCCTTTATAGAGGGGATCTATACACTATATGTGGTTTACCACTGTTTCCCATTTGTTAAAGACTCCAATTTTGGTGCCTCTAAAAATAATGTAGTGTGAAAAACGTTTTGGTGTAACTGTATTCTCGGACACTTTGCGAGTCATTTCGAGAAAATAAAATCCAAGAGAATTTAAAATTTGAACCTTTTTTGTTGATTCATTGGGAAATGTATGTATATGCCAGAGGTTATCAAGAAGGCATTGTTGTTTGTCTGTTAAACCAGTCCCAAAAACGGGCCTGAATTTCTGTTTATCCTCGGTACAAACAGGTAAAATGTTTGGGCCGAATGTGATTGTTTGTTGTTGGGCTTTTGGTTGAGCCCTATTTGTAACAAAATGTTTATCGGACAATTTTGGTATACGGCTTGGCCCATCTTGTGAGAATGCTTGTGACTGACTGTTGAGAGATGTTAACTGTAACTGTGCCATGTTGTCACTACTGCTATCACTGTCAGATGTATCCATGGATGTATTCTTTGTCTGTTTGGGATGTACCACTCTCCTAAATCCTATTTTTTGTAAGTGTAAAATGATAGGATGGTTATTACTTTTTGTTATGTCTAAGCCTTTTTCTAACTCATGTGTTAGCATATTTGTAAAGAGTTTCAATGTTTCATTTTCTATGTTTATATTTGTTTTAGGGTGATTTTGGCGTAAAAATTCTAAGTGGCCAAGTCCACCACGCTTCTGTGCTAACTCTGATGTTTGTGTATATCGAAGGGTTGGTATACTATAAATGTGTTTGCTTAAGGTTATATAATTTTTTGTGATAGTAATTGCACCCTGTAATCCTAATATAAAATTAAGGCCTAATATAAAATCTTTTGATTTAACATATTCAGGACTAATGTTTACCTGGGGTATATCATATTTTAGACTGTAATTTCCTGAGAAATCTATAAATTGTATTCCTATTGGATCTATATAATGTGTAATTGTCATTAATCTATCTTCTATAGTTCTTGTGACTAATTTGTAAGGTAATTCTTTTTTAAACTGTGTTGGTACCATACTATGTGATATTACACTTTTAGTTGCTCCTGTATCTAATAATGTTGTAAGATCTAAGTATTTTTTATTATCTAACCATAATCTACATTGTAGATGAATCATATTTGTAATATTTTTTGTTTGGATTAACGTATGTTCTGTAGACATATTAGTTAAATCTTCTTGTATTAAAGGTTCTCCTATCTTTTGTTTATTTTTGTACACTATGTTTTCTATTCGTGAGACCCTATCCTCAATGTTCTGGATTTTTAAGTTATGTAATTCATTTGTAATTTCGTGTTTATTCATTTTTTCTATAACTAGGTTTATGTTTACTTCTTCTAAGGAATTGTTTTCTGCAGTCATGCTTTGATTATATAATGTATTTAGACATAAATAACAGATTTCTTTAAAGCATACGTTACATTGTGATCTTTTCTCTATACTAGGAAAATATCCACAATTAAAACATTTAATGTAATTATTTCCTCGTCTATTTATCCAGTTATATTTACATTCTTCTTCTTTATTCATATATGTGTATGTTACTTTAGTGAGTTGACTATCCTCGTCATCACTATAAATGTTGTAGACTGATTCATTATCTGAATTTGTCATTTCTAAAGGTTCTATTTTGTATTCGCCTAGTTGTTCTACTAAGTTACTTCTTTCTGTATTTTTGTTTTTATTTGGGCATTTGTTTGCTAAATGTTTTTCGTCGCCGCAAATAAAGCATTTACATTTTCTAGTCTGTGGTCTTTTAACATACTTATTTCCTGTGTAAGGTTTATATTCTTTTTTATATGTAGTACTTTTTCTTATGAATTTTCTTGTTGGTTTATTATAATGACCGTAAGCCTGTGGTGTATATATAGCTGTTTTACAAAAGGCGTAAGCACTCTTTTTTAATTGTTCTTGTAGGGTTACTTCTTTGCATTTATCTTCTAATATAGTAAATGTATACGTAATTCTAGGTCCTATTCCTAGATTCTTTTTATCACTAAATTGTTGTTTCCAGGATTCATGGATGTTTCGTCCTAAATCTCCGGGTAATTTAACAAAATATTTATCACAAAGGTCATCGTCCATAGCTTGACCTGTTTGTGAGAGTAATCTAGTAAAGTCTAGTGTAAATTCATTTATGTATTTCATGTCTGCTATACTTAATTGTTCTAAGTTTCTAATAGCTGTATCTTGTATAAGAGTATTGTTTTTAGCTGGGTCTACTCCTAATATTAATGTTCTTATTTGACTTGTGAAATTATATGGATTATCTCCTATGGCTTTTAGTCTATTTATTTCATCTGGGTCTTGGGATTTTTTACTTTGCCAGATGCCTAAGGCTATTGGGCCTAATGTTGTTTCTAAATATGAAAACATGTCCAAACTGTCTCTTTTATTTGTTTCCCATAGTCTTACTACTATTTGTTCCCATATTAATATTTCATCGCCCCATAATTGAGGTTTTTGTTTTTCTAGTAATAACATGCTCCCACTGTAAAGGTTTCCTATTGGTAACCTATTTCCCTGACTAATGTATTTCGACTCTCCTATGTATTGTTGTATCGGCGGGGTCCATGTTTCTCTACCTATTATATCTTCTGTTGATGTTCCTGGTTCTATCCATTCCATTTTAGCCCTTTTTTCTTGTATTAATCATGTCTTGATCCATGAAAGCTTTTTCTTGCTTGTAAAAATCTGATATCATTGTTTTTCCTTATTGTATATTTTCTACCAAGGGTAAATTGTATATTTCTTGTAATTTATTATAGCTATCTTCATAGGTCCATCCTAATTCTGTAATACATTCTATTATCATGTCATCTACTTCTTCTTGAATATTTAACTCAGTAAATTTTTTATTTATTATTTCATCAAATGTTTTGCTAGTTTCTTCTATTTTAAATCCTGTAGATGGTTCCATTTCTAAATAATCTATTATACTAAAGTCATTTTCTTCTTGTTCGAATTCATCGAATCCGAAAATAATTTCATTATATTCATTATCTGTATCATAGATAGGTTTTGTGTTATCCTCATCTGTGTCGTATATAGGTTCTTCATTTTCTTCGATATTCATAAAATTGTATTATGTTCCATCTTCTTCTTCTTTTTGAACTGTTTGTTGGTTACTTGTAGATCCCGATCCTCTTCTTATAATTCTATTAAGAAAACTTTCGGATGTGATTTGATCCTGTATGTTGCTAGTTGAATTCCTAGCTTCTTGTAATGTTCGGCTTCTTCCTAAAAAGTTTCTATCTTGTTGATTATTCATTTTTTTGGTACCCAATGTGAATATGGTAAAGGTTTTCGCTTAATTTTTACTTCTTCACCTAAACTTAATTTATTAATTCCACTAATTATTTTATCTAAGTCGTTATCCAATGTTGGCTTACTTGGCTGTGGTTTATTAACTATGTCTAAGATTCTGTTTAGTTTGTCTATAATTTGTAATAATAAGCTTATAATGAAATTAAATAAAGTTGGATATGTCTTGTCGGACTTACTAGTTCCGCTATAAGATGTAAACCCAGTAATTTCTTCCTTATTGTCGTCGGGTTTATAAGCCTTAGCTTCACCTAAAGCCTGTATATATTCTCTAGTTTCCAGTTTAGCTTTCGACTATACCTTTAACTGTAGTAATAACTTGTTCTAGACTAACAACTTGTTTTTCTACTTTATGTAATAACTCATTTGCTTCTAATATTTGTCGAGGTTTCGAATTTTCTAATAAATAATTTAACTGTTGAAAATCTTGTTTAGTAGGTATTTGTTTATGAATTTCTCTTAACTCTACTAAGATTTGGTTATTTAAGTGTTTGATGTAATCTAAATTCTCGGTTAATTTGGCTAAAGTTCGTTGGTTTGCAAGGTTCAAGTTGAAAAGTTCAATTGTATTAATTGATGAATTCTGAGACGCAATTATAGTAAAAAGAAAATCCTATCCCTTCGTTAATTACTTAATCCTAAAATCCTTCGAAAAATAGTCATATAGCCCTTATAGTGAAAATATTAAACAATAATTAAACATAAAACAAACATTTGATTTAAAAGATTATTTGACATACGTGCCTTTGTTATCTCTGCGAACCAATATTCTATTCAGAATATCACCCTTACTGATGTTTGAATATCAAGGTAAGAGTACTGGCATGTGCTGAGTTTCCAGACTATATACGTCTAAATATTAAAAATTTGTAATTAACAATGACCAATAATTTCCGGCCAATAACTCCAAAAATAATAAGCATAGCATAATTGATCCCTTTTCTTACATACGTTAATCCAAACAAAAAATATTACAAATATGATTAATCTACAATGTAGATTATGGTTAGATAACCAAAAATACTTAGATCTTACAGCATTATTAGATACAGGAGCAACTAAAAGTGTAATATCACATATCTTTTGTTTATTTTTGTACACTATGTTTTCTATTCGTGAGACCCTATCCTCAATGTTCTGGATTTTTAAGTTATGTAATTCATTTGTAATTTCGTGTTTATTCATTTTTTCTATAACTAGGTTTATGTTTACTTCTTCTAAGGAATTGTTTTCTGCAGTCATACTTTGATTATATAATGTATTTAGACCGCCTGGTCCTGGATAAGACCATGGCCTTTCTTCATTGATGATGTGTTGTTCGTTATATATATATATATATATATATATATATATATATATATATATATATATATATATATGATATTTAGGTGCTCAATGAGAACCTAAATATCGTGAGAACCGTGAGAACCAATCATAACCATTAGATTAGAAAAAAAATCAAGGGTCCATATGTTAGATACAATTGATAAACTTAGATACATTACAAAAAATTTGATTACACTTGGATACAATAGGTTAATAAGTATTGTATCTAAGTGTTGCACTTGGATCCACTATGTTAAAAACTAATGTATCCAATTGTTTTTCGAAAATTATCTAATGTATCCAAATGTATCCAATGTATCTAACATCTGGACCCTTGATTTTTTTTTTAATCTAATGGTTATGATTGGTTCTCACGGTTCTCATATAAAATGGTTCTCACAAGAGCGCGACCCTATATATATATATATACACACACACACACACACACACACATACATACATGTAACCCATGTTTATATACATAAATATATGTATGTATGATATGTGTGTGTCTATATGGAATATTGGATGTTATATATATACATACATACATACATATAGTACATATTTATATGAAAATTAATAATTTAGTGTAAAATATTAATTTACATAATTTATTAATGATTTAACAACCATTTTTAAATTTGTATGAGAATTAATAATTTAGTGTAAAATATTAGTTAAAGTTTAAGTAAATTTGATAATTAAATACAAATTTGGGATATAAGGAGTATATTACAACCTGATGGTATATATACGATACAATTAATCATTTGTAATATGAGAAGTTAAATGAACAAGAGCTTTAAAAAAAAAAAAAACAGGAGGTTAAATTTGTAAATTAGACACATATTTTGAGATTAAAAAAAGAGAAAAAAAAATTAAAAATAGAGTTTTTGTTCAAAATGCAGAAAATACTTATCAGAGCTTGGTAAGGCTCGAACTCGATAAGGCTCGAACTCGAGCTCGTTTGATTTCATAATTTTCAAAAAAATGTTTAAGCTCGAGCTCGGCTCGTAAAGACTCGAGTTCGAACAGTTCGTGAAAAGCTCGAACTCGAGCTCGTTAAGGCTCGAACTCGAGCTCGTTTGATTTCATAATTTTCAGAAAAATGTTTAAGCTCGAGCTCGGCTCGTAAATACTCGAGTTCGAACAGCTCGTGAAACGCTCGAACTCGAGCTCGTTTGATTTCATAATTTTTAGAAAAATGTTTAAGCTCGAGCTCGGCTCGTAAAGGCTTGAGTTCGAACATCTCGAGAAAAGCTCGCGAGCGGCTCGCGAATAGCTCGAAACTCGATTCGAGTCTAGCTCGAACAAGGAAAATGGGCTCGAGCTCGATAAAAGCTCGAGCTCGATAATTCGTTAACGAGCTCGAGCCCAAAACTCCAAAGCTCGTCTCGGATCGTTTACAGCCCTAACCCAAACCCACGAGTGGCGGAGAAGGAACTGATCTGAGCATCGTCAGTCGATTATGTCTCCTGGGTACGGCCATTGTAGATCTCGGTCATCTTGGTCCAGATTAGCCATTGTTGTATTGAAATCATTGTCTTCGATTGTAGGGGACTTGCTTTTGGAGAAGGGGCTTCTCGAACAGTGATTTGGGGATCCAAATCGAGATCGAAATCAAGACCTCATAGGATGCTAAGGGCGATATTCTGCAATTTTGGTGTATATAAGAACTTGAGTTTGTGATGTGAATTTTAAAATTGGGATTTGGGAAGAACAAATCCCAATCTCTTCTTAATCTCTCTCTCTCTCTCAAGATTTCGATTCAGATTTAGATCTAGAAGTGAAATCTTCTTTTAAGTAACCAACGCAGAATGAGTGTGGTCAGATTTTGGGGCTCATTGACTGGAAAGTCGAAATCAAAAGTGATCGGAATTAATGGGATTCCGATGGAAGTACTGGGAAACTGCCAGAATTTGATTATCTCTTGCTCTGAAGTACTAGTGAAACAAATTATGGGTTTGGATTTTAACTGACTTTTACAATTTTGATCTTTCATTTGAAATTTTAATGGCGTTTGGTTTTAGTTTAGGATTAATTTACTGTTTGGATTTAGAAAAAAATGAAGTGAAAAGAATGAATTTGGTGTTTCCTCATGGCGGTGGCGGCACGGTGGTGGCGGTTGCCGGAAAAAGGAAAGACGAAGGGGAAGGAGTGTTGGTCCCAAAGACACAACAAGGGTATGAAAGGAGGCTAGAGGGGGGGTGAATAGCCTACTTAAAATTTCAACCATTTTTCAAAATTCAACCAAGTGCTTACAATCTTGAGTTTTGCGGTCAAGTAATAAACCGTGCGGTCAAGATGTAATATGCACAGCGGAAGTTTTCGATGGAAATAAGGTAGAGTTGGTTTTGAGTAAAATCTCTAAGTAGGAATACCAGAACTCACGGTCAACCAAGTTGCGGTCAAATGAGTCCGGTCAAGGGTAAGTGCGGTCAAGAGATGGTTGAGAGTTTGAAAGTTGTTGTCTTAGAAGTTTTGGTAAAAGATAAGTTAGTCAGATTTTAGCTAAGGCAATGTGGAGAACAGACAAACACAATTCACAGCAAGTTATTAAATCTGAAAGATCAAAACACTAAACGACAAACAAAGTTAAAATGAACAATAAAGAACAAGATGAACAATACTTGAAAGTAAATTTGCAGAAAGTAAAATGACACAAGTATTTGGAAAGGTTCGATCTGTTAAAAGATCTACGTCCTTTACCAAGATGGTCAGTCTTGGATTTTGAATGGAGGTATATATTGATTCTTGAGTGTACAGATTACAGAGATGAAGTATTGAATCAACACCTACTTTCTATGAAGAACAAATCCTAGACTTAGACCAGTGTATCCCTTTTGATTCAATCTAAGTGATTGATCAATTGGGGTGAGTGTGTGTGTAAGAATCTGAAGCTCTTTGAAATCTATATGATTTAGAGCCTAAAGAATCTTATGTGTTACAAGGCTTGAGATGACGTGAATGTTGCTGGATATCTTTGAAGGTTTGAAGGTGAGATCTTGAAGATTCAAAGGATTCTGGAAATCTTGAGTATGATCTTCAATCACCAAGTATTTCAACAGCAATTTCTCTCTTAGAATCTCACCACAGTTCAATGAAGAACTTAAGGGCTATTTATAGCCTTGAATGAGAAAATAGCTGTTGGATTTACTTGGGCTCCAAGTTGAAGGACAATGAGCTGTTGAATTCTGATTGGAGCTCAATCTGAGTTTGTCCTTTTTGCAGATAAGAGGTGGTCCCACTTAGATGAATTTCAAATTTGAATTACTTGGGATCCAAGTTCTGCAACATTCTAAACTAACCATAGTTTGACCATGGTTAAGTTTGAACAAACTTGGGTTCTTGGACAACTTCATCATTTGCGGTCAAGGCCTCACGGTCGAGTGGCTTGCGGTCGAGGGGTCAAATGTGACCGGTCAAGATATGCCACAAAGCTCACGGTCACTGACTTCCGGTCAAGTGATTCACGGTCAAGTGGTCTTCCACGGTCAGGTGGTCTACCACGGTCAAGTGAATTCACGGTCAAGGTCTTGACCACTAGTATTCCAGACTTAGAAAATTTTCAGTCTATCAATCTAAAGCCTATACTATCAAAGTGGACTATTCTAAAAATGAAGTTTAACACTTCTTTACAATATATCCTAAAGTCCACAAAAAGATAAAATTAGGTTATGGGATCAATCAAATCTAGGTAATAGGAGTGGTTTATAATAAGCATACCCAACAATCTCCCCCTATTTGATTGAGACCATTACCTACTATAACAAAGGCTAATTCATTGTACTTGGTAATAACATGTTTTCAAGAAAATAATATTTTATTAATTTCATGCCCCAAGTCAATGCACACTCTAAGCCAGTGTCATAGATTTCTATCAGCCTAAAAGGATAAAAAATACTAATCCTAGCAAGATAGACATATAAGGTTTGAATGCATTTTTAGAGAAAATAACAATAAGCAAATGCATCAAACAAACATTCAAGAGGCACTCCACAAAAATATAACCATTAAAGTGAGGAGTGCAGACAAAAGAGATTAAAGTTTTACAACCCAAATAAAAAACAAACAGAAATAGAAATTGTTTTGAGACAACATTAACAGATTGTTTTAACATGACCACACACGGTCAGTTCAAATGATACGGTTAATCAAAGTATGGATCTCCTTCAAAGTAGCCGAATTTCTTTGATAGACCAATTCTAGGAATGATGATGGGGTCCTTAAGGTCGTTGATCTCTAGGAAATCTTTGTTCACGGTCGGAAATTCAAAACTATCTTCGCCTTCATCTTCATCAGCAGCAAGTCTGTTCCCATGTCCGGTCGCTTGATTTTGAGATGAGGAGCCTTGAGATCCAGCAATGCTATCCACGGTCAATTAAAGGGTTGAAATTTTGTTTATCACTTCCTGCACATTTGAGTTATCAATTTCATAAACCCTATCAATCTTGGAAGTTTGACCTTCAAGCCGTTGGGTGTGGACTTGCATAGCTTGCCTCATAGCTTCTATCTTGGGCGTGAACTTTTCTGCGACCGATAACAAACCAACAGAAACACTTGCGTTGATTTCCGCTTTGAGAGAGGTCTTGACCTTATCCATCTTCTCAAATAGAAAATTCTTGTTGCCTGTCATCACTTTTGACATTTCTTTGCCAGCTTCATCAATTGTCTTGACCAGTGAACGGTCAATGGAATTGGATTGTGCCTTGAGTTCCTCTTTAAGATCAGCACGGGTGAGAGAAGCGGTAGAAGTGGATGCGGTCAAGGCAATGTTGGGATTCACGGTAGCTAGACTTTCAAGAATAGCCTTTGTTATGTTCTGACTCTCCCCCTTAATGGTCTCAACAACAGAAGTCTTGAGCTGATCAACCTCATTCTGCAACTTAATCTGGTTTGCAGCAACCTTTGCAACCTCACCTTGAGTATCAAGGTTGATCTGAGTCAAGAACTCAATAGCAGTTAAAATGTGAGCCATTTGATCGACCGTACCAGAAGCGGTCGGAGGAGATTGAGTAGACTGAAGGGGTGAGGGAGCAGGAGACTTGGTTAAAATATCATCATGGTCACTGGGTACACGGTCGCCATCTTGACCATGACCCTGAAGCTCAACATCAGTGGACTTGTCTTGTTCAGCGGTCGCCTCAACAGGATGCACTTGATCATTATCACTAAAATCAGGACTGTCTATATTCACAATTTTCTCAACATGTTCAACATCACCACCTTCAATATCTTGATTACCAGATTCACCACTTGATTCTACTATCTCCACATCATCTGGTTCATCAACTAAGTCAAGAGTGTGCTTTGCTCTTTGACGGTGCGGTTGAGTAGGGGGAACATTAATATCCTCATCACGGTCGCCTTGCATAGGGGAACCTGATAGAGTAAAAACAGGAGATGCGGTCGACGGAGGTGGTTGAGATACCTTGGTTTTCTTTGAGGTTTGGATGGGACTAAGCGATAGGTCCCTTTTCTTGGATTTCTCCCCCTGAGATGGAACGGGGAGTGCAGAAGACTTTGTTTTGAAGGATTTGGATGGTGCGGTCGGAGAGAGCACGGTAGGCTTGGAGACGGTTGATTTGGAGGGAGGTAAGGTTGACTTTACTTTGAGAGGAACGGTAGAGGGAATTCTGGAAGGGGGCTTGACTGTTGAAGGTTCTTTAATAATCACTCCGGTCAAAGGTTTGATTTTGGAAGGAGCGGTCGAGGCACTGGCAATTCCTTTGCCTTTGACTCTCCTAGACACTTGTTCCTCAGCTTCTTCATCATCCTCTTCATCATCATGAACAGATGAGGACTTTCCAGGAGCATCAAGTCCTAATGCTAATCTAGCAGCCTTGGTGAAGTTGGGAGGGATGTATTTTTCTCTTTTATGCTCAGGTTCACGGTTTCTGTACTCTTGATACTGAACATAACCAAATCTGTTGCGGTAGGTGGATCTCATAGTCTTGATGTCAAAGACCTTGGATAATGAGATAGTCACACTAGCATCTTTGTCCCTGTTGATTTCCCTTCGAACTTCAGGGATGAATTTGAATAGGAGGGAAAGGAACCTGGTGTTTTTCTTGTACTTAGTGATGGCCTGATTATATAGTTGCTTCTTGTAATCATGAATGTGGTCCAACAATAGTCCATACAGGATCTTGGGCCAGTTCAATGTTCGACCGAGATAGATTGCGGTTGATAGCTTCCATTGGGTAGAGTTGAAGTTTCCATGATTGCCACTTTTGCAAAGAAGACCATGGCCAACCAGATGACCAATATAGTACATCACTTCAGGAAATGTCTTGCGGTAGGGCTTGCAGACATCAGTGGATCCAATCAATCTCATTGCTAGACCATCATACTCCTCATCAGTTAGGGAGATAGGGGCCTCAGTGTCGATGTCAAGGCCAAGTGTGGCAGCAATGTCGGTGTAATCAATCTCAACTTTGTGACCGTAAACCTCAGCTTCAATCCAATTGAGCGGTCTGTTATGATCATCTCTCCCTTTGGTTTCTTTAGCTGTGGAGTAGAATTCTCCAACTGCGGCAAGGTAGTGATCAGGTTGATTCATGGTGAAGTAATGAAGTATGCCAGATTTCTTCATCCTTTTGATCAAATGCCTCCCAATAGCATCCTTTTGGAGGTCTTCATAGTCAATAACGCACCCAGGAATGAATGATTGTTCTTCCATTGTGTCTTCAGAGAGTAATTCTTGGGATTTCTTAGATAATTTCGTTGGTTGGGATGATTTTGGTGCCATTTATAGTCGAGAATTGAGTAGAAATGAGAGAGAATAAACTGGGTTTATAGAGAGAGAAAGTAGAGAGATGAAGAGAGAGAAGGGGTTTCTGAAAAAGTGTTTTTGCAGAGAGGTGGAGGTTAAGGAAGTAGTGGAGCCGTTTGTGCAGAGAAGTGGGAGGTTAACTCTGCAAAAACTCAGAGAATTGACCAAAGATGTCCTTTTGCAATAAATTCATGGATAGTGACGGAGGACATAAATAATGGAATAAAATTAATTGCAAATGATTTGAATTAAATGAAAACGAGGGAAAAGAGGAAATTACAAAATTACCTCTTTGGATGACTAGGAGGATCCTAAAATTTGCTAAGTTAGAAATACTTACCTGGTCACCAAACTTTTGCGGTCAGGTGCTTGACCGTGATTATTGCGGTCAAGATAGTTACATTGGCCTATGAATGCTTCTTTGAAGCAGTGAACGGATATCATCATTTTCCCATGCGGTCGGCTTCTTTAAAGCCTTGAACAAATTTCATGTCATGCGGTCGATATTGAATGTGGTCAACATAGATGCGGTCAGAACACTTTAAGGATCTTGATACTTCGACCCCGGATACTTGATCGGTGAGATATAATCGACCGTGATTGCTTTACCGGTAAGGGTGTTGACCGTGACCTACTTGTTTTTGAACTTGGATAAAACATAAGACATTAGCACAATCAAAGTATATGGACAAGTAATTAAAGTTCTAGCATACCCATTTCTCCTCTAAGATACCTAAATCTTTTGGAATCCAAAGCCTTGGTGAGAATATCTGCAATTTGATTGTTAGTACTCACATACTCTAGATGGATATTACCTTTTTCCACATGATCCTTGAGAAAGTGGTATTTGATATCAATGTGTTTGGTTTTTGAATGCATGACAGGGTTGTTGGAGACAGCAATGGTAGATGTATTGTCACAAAAGATTGGACAATTTTCTTCGTTGATTCCGTAGTCAACCAATTGTTGCTTCATCCAGAGAACTTGGCAGCAGCAGCTTCCAGCAGCTATATATTCAGCTTCTGTGGTAGATACAGAGACTGAGGCTTGTTTCTTGCTTGCCCATGAAACGAGTCGATTTCCAAGGAAATGACAAGTTCCACTTGTGCTTTTCCTGTCTATTGTACATGCTGCATAATCTGCATCTAAGTAACCTATAAGATCAAAATTTGAATCTTTGGAGTACCAAAGTCCAAGGTTAATAGTCCCAGATAGATATCGAATAATACGTTTAACAGCAATAAGATGTGCTTCTCTACGATCAGCTTGATAACGAGCACAAACGCAAACACTAAACATGATATCTGGCCTACTAGCAGTTAAGTAGAGGAGAGAGCCAATCATACCTCGATATAAGGTTTGATCAACCTTCTTACCTTTCAAGTCTTTATCTAGCTTGTTACCAGTAGCCATATGAGTGTCGTATGCCTTTGCATTTTCAAGTCCAAATTTCTTGATAAGGTCCTTTGTGTACTTTGCTTGATTGAGGAAGATGCCTTCAGCACATTGTTTAATTTGAAGCCCAAGGAAGAATGTTAATTCTCCCATCATGCTCATCTCAAATTTGCTTTTCATTAGTTTCTCAAATCGCTTACACAACAATTCATTAGTAGAGCCAAAAAATAATATCATCTACATATATTTGAACTAATAAAGTATGATCATGATATTTAGCAATGAATAGAGTTGTGTCAATCTTACCACGCTTGAAGCCTTTCTCTAGGAGAAATTTAGATAGAGTATCATACCATGCACGTGGAGCTTGTTTGAGTCCATACAAAGCTTTACGAAGTTTGTAAACATGATTTGGAAATTTGGGGTCTTCAAATCCTGGCGGTTGAGCAACAAAGACTGTTTCTTGAAGTTCACCGTTGAGGAATGCACTCTTCACATCCATTTGATATAACTTAAATCTTTTGAAAGAGGCATAAGCTAAAAATATCCTTATAGCTTCAAGTCTTGCAACGGGGGCAAAAGTTTCATCATAATCAATGCCTTCTTCTTGTCTATATCCTTGTGCAACCAACCTAGCTTTGTTCCTTGTGATGCTTCCATTCTCATCCATCTTGTTTCAGAACACCCACTTTGTACCAATCACTCCTTGATCTTGTGGCCTTGGAACTAAGGTCCAGACTTTGCATCTTTCAAATTGGTTGAGCTCTTCTTGCATAGCAACAACCCAACTTGAGTCTTGGAGTGCTTCATCAACTTTCTTGGGTTCAACTTGAGATATAAATGATGTAAGTGCATCGTAGTTTGATCTTCTTGTTCGAACACCAGAATGCAAGTTACCAATGATATTCTGAATTGGGTGATCTCTAACCTCACGAACTTCTTGAGGTATATCTGGTTGAGTTGATGGTGGTTGTAAATCTTCTAGTGGTACATCATTTGTGCCATCCCAATCATAAGTAATTTGAGGGATATGTTCTTCCACATTGATGGGTGTTTCAACTTCAACTCCATTTGAGGTAGCAGCAGATGTGGTAGTTTCTGGTGCTTCATATGAGGTAGATGGAGGTGCAGTTGAGGTAGATGGGTTTCCTTGAGTTGATTGATTTTGTGGTTGATTTGTACCTATCTCATTAAGCTCAACAAAATCATCAGCAACATTTGGAGCCATATGTGGCTCAAGGAGAGAATGTTCATCAAAAGTAACATGGACAGATTCAACTATCTTAAAAGTGGTTTTATTAAATACACGAAAATCTTTTGAGTGTTTAGCATACCCAATAAATATACCTTCATCGGCCTTAGGAGCAAATTTACCTCGATGTTCTTTACCGTTGTAGAGTATGAAGCATTTGCATCCAAATATCTTGAAGTATGCTATGTTGGGGGTTCTTCCTCTCCAAAGTTCATAAGGAGTTTTGTTGTAGGTCTTGTTGATGAGGGATCTATTTTGAGTGAAGCATGCTGTGTTAACGGCTTCAGCCCAAAAGTATTGAGGTAGCTTTGCTTCAGCAATCATAGTCTTTCCAGCCTCTATCAACGTTCTATTTTTTCTTTCCACTACACCGTTTTGTTGTGGACCTCCAGCAGCAGAGAAGTTGTGGTCAATACCATGATCATCACAGTACTGAGCAACACCGTTGTTTTTGAATTCTGTACCGTTGTCGGATCGAACACTAACGATGTCATCTTCCTTTTGTGTTTGGAGCTGTCTAAAGAGTGCGGTCAAAATGTCATAACAATCATCTTTGGAGCTCATCATCTCGACCCACGTATATCTTGAGTAGTCATCTACCACAACTAAGGTATATCTATTTCCTCTAATACTTGCGGTAGTAACAGGTCCAAACAAATCCATATGTAGCAGTTGCAAACATCTAGAAGTTGAGGGTGTGGTCTTGCTGGAGAAAGACACCTTCGGTTGTTTGCCTAGTTGACATGCTGTGCACTTCTCATCGTGGTGATCAGCTACTTTGGGTAGACCACGAACTAGATTTTCTCTTCCAATCTTGGAGAGATACTTGAAGTTTAAGTGACTTAGTCTTTTATGCCACAGCCAACTATTCTCACTAACATTCTTTGCTACAAAACAGAGATTAGAAGAAATGCAAGATGAAGTAAAATCAACAACATAAACATTTTTCTTATGACTCCCTTTGAGCAAAGTGACGCCGGATATGCCATCTTTGATGAGACAGAAATTTGAAGTGAAGTGGCATTGCAATCCTTTGTCGCAGAACTGAGATATTGAGAGTAGATTGTGTTGTAGTCCAATAACTAGAGAGACTTCTTGGATGGTGATTTTTCCTTTACGAATGACTCCATATCCTACAGTCTTTCCTTTGTTATTATCTCCGAAGGTTACTGATGGCCCTTTTTCTTCACGGACATCTTCCAATAAATTGATATCTCCGGTCATGTGCCTTGAGCAGCCACTATCGAGATACCATAAACTTGATTTATCCTTGAAGTGTCCAGCCATTAAGCAGAGGACCTATAAAATAAACATTTAAGAACAAGGTCCCCTTTTATTCTTTTGGGTCCAAAGGGTTAGCAACTTTTAACAACCCACACTTGCCTCACAGAAGGGGGTTTAAGCCTTCTGGGATTTGGTGTGAATCTTAAAAGACATTCAGCAGCCTTGTGACCATAATCATCACACACGGAACAATGGTGGAAGCCACCCAACTGAGGGTTAACAAACTTCGTTGAAGTCTTGAGCACAACATTGTTAACTGGTATGGAAAATCTCTCCCGAACAAAGTTCAATTTCTTGAACTTGACCGCTTTGCCTTGGTTTGCGGTCGACATGCCACGGAAGGCTACTCGACCGGGCTTTGAGGTAGAAGCACGGTCATGATCAGGTACCTTCCAAGAGTCTTCCTCTTTGGTAGGATTTTCCATGGCTTTTCCTTTCAACTTTAAAGCCTTTCCAGTTTGATTCTTAGGGTAGACATAATGGAACTCTAGTTTCTTCTTTGGTTCTTGTCCTTTACCCTTTGAACCATGATGTTTAGCTTTTGACTCTTCCAAAGTTTGTTGGGAAAATTTCTCATCTCTTTCATAACAAGATGCACATTTAAAGTTGTCACTAGTTTGGAATCCCAAGCCTTCTTTATCACCACTAGACTTTTGGGATTCTAGTATTTGTTCCATAGTGACACGAGAATTGGTCCACTCATTAGTGATCATTTTCAGGTCGTTTATCTCAGCAACCAATTCTTCGTTTTTAACCTTAAATATGGCATTTTGTTCTTCTAAGAAACGGTTTCGATCAGTAAGAGGAGTCATACTCTTGATCTGCTCCTTAAGGAGGGTGAGTTCAGATCTTAATAGAGATTTCTCCGTCTTAAGCTGGGAAATTTCTTCAGTTGAAAGTGCTAAAGCTTCCTTCATGCCAGAGAATTTACTAATTACCTGTTCAGCTTTTGCAAACATCTTTTCTTGTTCATCGGGGGAAATGTCAAATTTGACTTGTGGTGTGGTAGACAGAACTTCCTTTACTTTGGGGTTTAGTATAGCCTTCTTTGCTGCACTCACATCACATCTTGAAAATAGAAGATCACCATTCTTTTGAACCGGAGTTAGGAATCCTTTTTCTGCAAGTTCATCGGCTGTATAACTTATCCGTTTAGGTTTTGCATTTGGTGAGCGATGACTTTTATTATCATCCTCATCATCGGACTGAACGACCAAACAGATGTGACCTTCTTCAGAATCCTCATCGCTTTCATCAGAATCTGACTCTATCCAGGTAGCTAACTCTTTTGTGGTAGAGTCCTCTTCAGCAACCATCCCCTTTTGCTTTGAGTATCTTGGATTGAAGTTGCTTTTCTTCTTCATATACTCATACTTGGGAATTGGGCATTCTGATGCGAAATGACCGGGTTTCCTGCAATTAAAACAAACGAGATCCTCTTTCTTCTTTGAGAAGTTGGAGTATTCTTTCTTACTTGTTGAGTTGCTCCTTGAGAACCTTGTTGGAGTTTTGCTTGATGATCCGGGTCTTGCTGTCTTTCTGAACTTTTGGAATCTTTTCACGAACATAGCAAAGTCATCATCATCCATATCTAATAAATCAGATGTGGAGATTTTTGGATCTTCTTCCTCGATCACTTCTTCCTTTTGTGCAGCCAACGATAAGTTCTTTGTTTTTCCTTCCATTTCAGCAATGTTGTTAAGCTTGATATCAAAGACCTTGAGGTTGGCATAGAGGCTTCTGAGAGACATATCATCTAGTAACTTGGTATCTTCAAGAGTGTTTCCTTTGTGTAGATATTGCGAACCAAGAGCGGCAAGAAAATTAACATTGATTTCTTTCTTGGTAAGCTTCTTTCCGAGTGCTGTATAAGTGCTCACGATCTCACAATAACGATCATAAGTGGCTCTTAGTGATTCACCGGGGATCTTAGCAAAGTTGTTGAATCTTCTTTGAATTGCAAAATTTTTGCTTTCCTTGCAAGCTTGATCTCCTTCGATGTAATCTTCAATTGCATCCCAAAGTTCTTTTGCAGTAGAGCATTCCATGATCTGTCGACGCTGTGACGTACTCAAGGTACTTAGAAGTATGCTTTTTGCTTTCACATCCATTCCAACCAGTCTTTTCTCTTCATCGGTCCATTCAGCTTTTGGTTTCTTGATAGTCGGATTTGCACCATTGGTTTCTGGATCCGGATTAGCTTTCATTGGGAAGTATGGTCCAATGGTAAGACAATCACCAAGTTGCTCGTCCATGGAGTAGAACTGAGTTAGAATGCTGTGCTTCCATACGTCAAAATTATCTTCGTCGAACGCTGGAACGTGAGTGAAGTTAACCGTTGCCATAGTTTTCTGACTTGCCATTTCGAATCGGCACCCAAGCTGTTAAGCTTAAAAAACAGAAGTTTTATAAAGGTGTTTGCTCTGATACCACTTGTTGGTCCCAAAGACACAACAAGGGTATGAAAGGAGGCTAGAGGGGGGTGTGAATAGCCTACTTAAAATTTCAACCCTTTTTCAAAATTCAACCAAGTGCTTACAATCTTGAGTTTTGCGGTCAAGTAATAAACCGTGCGGTCAAGATGTAATATGCACAGCAGAAGTTTTCAATGGAAATAAGGTAGAGTTGGTTTTGACTAAAATCTCTAAGTAGGAATACCAGAACTCACGGTCAACCAAGTTGCGGTCAAATGAGTCCGGTCAAGGGTAAGTGCGGTCAAGAGATGGTTGAGAGTTTTAAAGTTGTTGTCTTAGAAGTTTTGGTAAAAGATAAGTTAGTCAGATTTTAGCTAAGGCAATGTGGAGAACAGACAAACACAATTCACAGCAAGTTATTAAATCTGAAAGATCAAAACACTAAACGACAAACAAAGTTAATATGAACAATAAAGAACAAGATGAACAATACTTGAAAGTAAATTTGCAGAAAGTAAAATGACACAAGTATTTGGAAAGGTTCGATCTGTTAAAAGATCTACGTCCTTTACCAAGATGGTCAGTCTTGGATTTTGAATGGAGGTATATATTGATTCTTGAGTGTACAGATTACAGAGATGAAGTATTGAATCAACACCTACTTTCTATGAAGAACAAATCCTAGACTTAGACCAGTGTATCCCTTTTGATTCAATCTAAGTGATTGATTAATTGGGGTGAGTGTGTGTGTAAGAATCTGAAGCTCTTTGAAATCTATATGATTTAGAGCCTAAAGAATCCTATGTGTTACAAGGCTTGAGATGACGTGAATGTTGCTGGATATCTTTGAAGGTTTGAAGGTGAGATCTTGAAGATTCAAAGGATTCTGGAAATCTTGAGTATGATCTTCAATCACCAAGTATTTCAACAGCAATTTCTCTCTTAGAATCTCACCACAGTTCAATGAAGAACTTAAGGGCTATTTATAGCCTTGAATGAGAAAATAGCTGTTGGATTTACTTGGGCTCCAAGTTGAAGGACAATGAGCTGTTGAATTCTGATTGGAGCTCAATCTGAGTTTGTCCTTTTTGCAGATAAGGGGTGGTCCCACTTAGATAAATTTCAAATTTGAATTACTTGGGATCCAAGTTCTGCAACGTTCTAAACTAACCATAGTTTGACCATGGTTAAGTTTGAACAAACTTGAGTTCTTGGACAACTTCATCATTTGCGGTCAAGGCCTCACGGTCGAGTGGCTTGCGGTCGAGGGGTCAAATGTGACCGGTCAAGATATGCCACAAAGCTCACGGTCACTGACTTCCGGTCAAGTGATTCACGGTCAAGTGGTCTTCCACGGTCAGGTGGTCTACCACGGTCAAGTGAATTCACGGTCAAGGTCTTGACCACTAGTATTCCAGACTTAGAAAATTTTCAGTCTATCAATCTAAAGCCTATACTATCAAAGTGGACTATTCTAAAAATGAAGTTTAACACTTCTTTACAATATATCCTAAAGTCCACAAAAAGATAAAATTAGGTTATGGGATCAATCAAATCTAGGTAATAGGAGTGGTTTATAATAAGCATACCCAACAAGGAGCAATCAATTTTTCTATGGAGGTTTACTGTATTTTTTTTTTTAATTTACTTTGTTAAAGTTTCTATTAAATTGTAATTAATCATTTTAAATAAGAATGTGGATTTTTTTAATAAATCTATTTTTAAAATGTTGTATAATAATATTAAGTATCTATAATACTCCCTCCGTCCCATCCGAAATAGGATTCTTGGTCCGACACGGGGATTAAGGAATAATAATATTTTATTATAAAAAGTTGTTTAAAAAGTAGGTGTTGTGAGTATGAAAAAGAGAGAAAGTGGGTGGGGAATAATAAATGAAAAGTTGTTGTGAGTATTACAAGTGGGTCCTACTAATAAAAAAATAATAAAAGCTTTCCATTTTGGGATGTCCTGTTTCGAGTGGGACACCCAAAATAACAAAACGTCCTATTTCGAGTGGGACGGAGGGAGTTTGTTCATAGAATAAAATTTAAATTTATTTATAATTTTCTTTATTTTAAATTTATTATTTAGAAAATAATCTAAATCCTTTTATATTTAATATAGCTATTAGATTAATTTGTTTAATAATTTTGATTTTTTTAATAAATTTATTTTATATATGATAATTACTTATTTTATTATATACTTGATTATTTAGAAAAAATATTTATTTCATTTTTAAACCCTCTAAGTTTCAGAAATTTCATTAAAGTCCTTCATTGCTAATATTCATTACAAACCCATCCATTTTGACGATCACGTGCCATGCACATAGCACTTAACTGACTTTTCTAACGATTTCCGTCAAAAAGCCCTTAACTGCCGAAAAATTAAGATATTGAGCCCTGATCTAGAAAAAAAAAAAAACCCAAACCCCTTTTAGACGCACCCCTGGAGTTCAGGCCCTAAATTGTCATTAACCCTTTTTAGATATGTGCTGTAGTTTGTTTCTTGATTCATTAATATTTTTCTGATTTTTCTTTTCAATGTTGGGCTCAATTTGTTTTTCCTATCTGTCTTCCTCTTTTTTCTTCAAGTAATTATTAGAAAATAAAAAATAAAAAATGAGCACGTTTTGATTGGCCATAATTCTTCAATAGGTGCTTACTCGGACTCCCATCCTCAATCAAGGCATTCATTTACGTCAAACACAAACAAATATCACAAATAACTGTTGAAAATCCATTCCATTTCTCCTCCATTTCTCTCTCTCCTTCACAAGTAGAGAGAGAAAGTAGTATTAGCAGCAGCAGTGAGAATCAAAATGTTGAAGTTGCCTGACAAGATCAAGGCTTTACTGAACAACAGATGGTTAGTTTTTGTGGCTTCAATGTGGGTTCAATCATGTTCTGGGATTGGCTACTTGTTTGGGAGTTTATCCCCTGTGATCAAGAGCAGGATGGGTTACAATCAACGGCAGGTTTCTATGTTGGGTGTGGCCAAAGATCTTGGTGATGCAATCGGATTCATAGCCGGCAGTTTATGTGAAGTTTTGCCAATTTGGGCTGTTTTGTTAATTGGGGTGGTCCAGAATTTTGTTGGCTATGGTCTCGTTTGGCTCACTGTCACTCGTGCTTTGCCCCCTTTCCCTCTTTGGCTGGTCAGTATTCATACCCCCCCCCCCCCCCACACACTTGCACTTGTAATGATATTTCAAGTGCTAAATTGGGTGGATGTGAAATTATATTACTGATTCTTGTGAAATTGGGATTTTAGTTGCAGTAGACTTGAAATGATCTTGTTTTGATCATGAAGTTTGATCTGCTCTTGCCTTGATGTTGTTTTGTTGTATATTGATTGGATCAATCTGTTCCAAAAAGTTTGGTATCTATATTGAAAAGTCAACAATGGGATATAGCAAATCATATTTGAAAGACACTTGTTTTGTTTAGGTCTTTTAAATTTCAATCATTGTGTAAATTTACATAGAAAATATTTATGAAAGATGATTAATTAGTTGAAGATTAATGGACTAGTGTGTTTAGGTTTGATAAATGATGAAAGTTGGGGGAGTGGGGAGAAGTTGCAAAGAAGCACAGTTGGATCTAGTACTTTCATAATTTTGAGTTTTTGAGAATGTGCTCATATTAAGGGGGAGAAGTTTGATAATTGTTGGTTCAATGATTTAGATGCCGTAAATGAATGTCTATTTTTATTTTGATTGATATTCTCATATATCTTCGAAGCAAGTATGTATAAATTCTCTGACTATCCATCTATTAAACTTTTAGTCTTGCTGATATACATTGGAAGATGATATTTGTACAGGCAAAAATTCATTTAGGGGCAAACTGTTTTGGACAATGGACATTCATTTAGGGACGGAGGGAGTAAAGCTTTTGTGTAATTGACATTGTGGCACCACAGCCAGAATTAATTAAGCAATTACTCCCTTTGTCCCCATCTTCCTATATGCCATTGTTCATTGTCCCCAAAAAGTTCTTCCCATTTCTACAATTTAGGCTTAAAAGTGCATAAACAAAACATGATTAGTGAAGCAATTGTTCATATCCTTAAAAAAAAATTGAATAGTCAAATGAGAAGATCATTTTGGGACGGAGGGAGTCCTTCTGAAGAAAAGAAAAACGAGGAAACAAGATGGTCTAGAATTCTATCCTTTTTAGGTAAGAAATAGGGTTAATCAACAAAGCTCACTTTTGTTAGAGAATATGCCACACATAGTAATTATGGATTCTGCTATTTTCATGGACATGGCATGTGTTGTGAAGCCTCTAATTAAGGTTCAAAACGGTGGTACCACAGCCATAATCAGTTAGAAATTATATTGAAAGGAAAAACCAATTAATATATCCTTTTTGGAGTAAGAAAGAGGGCGAGTGGTGTTGAAAATTATCTCAAATTATTAGGACATGTCATCTATGATATTTGAGTATATATGAGTGTTATGCTGGTTTTGTTTGATTATTTTTAACTCAGAACCTAGGAATGAGGCTGAATTTGAGGAAAGTTCTGTGTAAGCAAGCTCTTTACATTGACCATTTTTCTTCCCGTTGTCAACTTGGTTCATAGTATACCTAGGTGATCTTTATCAAGACTGGAGAAATGCCAACTACTTGCAGAACCAAGACTAGTTTGATTTAATACTAATTAATTTAGGAAGCGTTCTCCATTTGGTCAATTTGATAAAGGTTTGAAGATAGATTTTTAATAGATTTCTTGTCCATGTGTAGTTCAAAAAGTTGCTATTTGCAGTTTTCATGATGCTCTTTCAATGATTGTAATTATCACGTAAATCATAGTAAATGTATGGTATATGGTGATTTGATATTGTCCTAGATTGACTTACCAATCTACAAAGTGGATTAATGTTCTTGGTTAAACGAAGTAATATGCTGCCTTCCTTGCCAGTATGCCTACTTACACATGCTGTAGGTAATGTGTGAAATTTATTCTTAAGGTTATCATCCTATGCGTAAAATCTAGGAGTAGAATGAACCAAGAAGTGATTTCAGGTGTCCAATATCTTCATAGTATACGTGGGATTCTTGTGAGCTACTACTATCTCAAATATAAAATCGACAGGATTTATATGTATAGTCATTTCTCCCATTTTCCACTACTAGACATCCTTATAGAAGTCCAATCCTTTAAGGAACACCCCATCCGCCCCAAAATGTTGTTGCCAGGGTGTTTATAACACGGCCCAAATAGGCTTTCCCTCATTTTTTGACGTTAGTAGGAAGGAACTTGAGTAATAATTCTAGTTTATTTTATTTATCCTAAGGAAAATATAAAACTTGTTATTGATACATCATAAATACTATCAATAATTTCACAAAAAAATAAAAAATAAAAAAAATACTATCAATAAAAGGTTTATATTCAGTATGATGATTAAAAAACTAAATTATTGCTCAAAGTTCCTTCATTTTAGCTTCAAAAAAGAGGGAACAACATTCTGGGACTAAGGTAGTTCATTGGATTCTTGTGAGCTGCTACAGTTATAAATCTACCTGACTTGTTTCTTTAATACACAAAGGTGAATTTTATCTTCAATCAAGGGTTCATTTTCTTCCATCTAAAAAGGAAATGAGATTGTTGACTGGACAATACTTCTATAAAGATAAGTTCTTTACCGTTGTTTTTTTTTTAAAGAAATGTTGCTGTCTACCATGTTTAACTTGCGGATCAAGTACATGAAACAAAAACATTGACTGTTTTCCTAATTATAGGTGTGCAGATATGTATATGGGAAGTTAGTATATTTATACTGTTCTTCGAACCCTAGTTTCTTCCTGATGTTTTGTCTGTCTTAATACTCAACTGCTAACTAGCGTTCTACATGCAGCTTTGCATTCTAATCTTTGTAGGGACAAATGGGGAAACCTACTTCAATACAGGAGCTCTAGTATCTTGCGTACAGAACTTCCCTAAAAGCCGAGGCCCTGTTGTGGGAATATTAAAAGGATTCGCCGGACTGAGTGGAGCGATCTTGACCCTTGTATATACTATGATCAATATTCCCGATCAAGCATCACTTATTTTTATGGTTGCAGTCGGACCATCAATTGTTATCACTGCCCTCATGTTCATAGTTAGACCTGTGGGAGGTCACAGACAAGCTAGACCATCCGATGCTTCAAGCTTTACCTTCATCTACAGCGTTTGCCTCGTCCTAGCTGCATATTTATTGGGAGTTTTGATCGCCGAGGATTTATTCAATTTAAGCCAAACTGTTCTTATATTACTCACAATGATATTGGTCATTCTCGTACTGCTTCCAGCTGTAGTTCCCATTATGTTGTTATCAGAACCAAGATCACAAACCGAAGAAAGTCTTCTTCTTGAGGCTCAGAAACAAGAACAACCTAGTAAATCTGAACAAGATGGGAATAACGAGGCCATTTTCAGTGAAATGGAAGATGAACGGACTTCAGAAGTAGACTTGCTTTCAGCATTGGAAAGGCAAAAAAGAATGGCTCATTTGCAAGCCAAACTCTTCCATGCAGCTGCTGAAGGGGCGGTCAAGCGAAGAAAGGGCCCACGTCGAGGAGAGGACTTCACTTTACTACAGGCATTAGTAAAGGCAGATTTTTGGCTCATCTTTTTCTCACTTGTACTGGCTTCAGGTTCAGGTCTGACAGTAATTGACAATTTGGGACAGATGTGTCAATCATTGGGTTATGAAAATACACACATATTTGTGTCCATGATTAGCATTTGGAACTTTCTTGGTCGTGTTGGTGGTGGATACTTTTCCGAGATTATCATCAGGTACGGGGGTCAAGACTATCTTTTTATCTATTTCTTCTTCCCCAAGGGGGAATAAAGGGAATATACTTGAAACCACAAACCTTTTGAAAGCTCACGTCTTATCATCAGATTATGAGTTTCTTGTGAAATATTAGTTCTTTGTTTTCACTCACTCCATTTTCTTTTTCATGCCAGTAAGTATGCTTATCCAAGACCAGTAGCAATGGCTGCAGTTCAAGTCATAATGTCATTTGCGCTCTTCTATTATGCCATGAGTGGGCCCGGGTCAATTTACGTGGTGTCTGTGCTGATAGGACTTGGCTATGGGGCCCACTGGGCTATTGTCCCCGCTGCAGCCTCAGAGCTATTTGGATTAAAAAGTTTTGGTGCCTTGTACAATTTCCTTACACTGGCAAGTCCAGCAGGTTCTCTTATCTTCTCAGGTGTCATAGCTAGTGGCATATATGACCATGAAGCAAAGCAGCAGAGCACTTTTCCCAGTCATCTGCTTGAAAAAGAAGACTCACTTACTTGTTACGGCTACATTTGTTACTCTATTACTTGCGGTATTTTATCTGGTCTTTGCGCTATTTCAGTTGTCTTGAGTTTGATTGTTGTTCACCGAACTAAGAGGGTGTACACGCAACTCTATGGAAATTCACGCAGCTGAGGAGCAGGGACGGAGATTCTTGTTTTTGTACAACCTTGAAAAGTTGAAGCCAAAAGAAAAATTGCATCGATTGTAATATATTTTGAGGTTAAGGCCCAAAAGATTTCTGGGATTTGTGTATAGGATTATATTTGTTCCTCGGTTTTGAGAGATTGAATATTGTATCTTCAGCTTGAACTATTGTACCTTTGAGGGCATTTGTGTATGTACTGTATTCCACTACATTTTCAGAAATACAAATTATATCTATTCTTTTGAATCTTCTTTTTCAGTTCACTTTCTGGTTCTTACATTCAATGATGTTTATGTCTGAAATGAAGAGTTCATGATACTGAGGTTCATACTAAAGTTTGAGCAACAGCTATGTCTGAATGCTTAATGTTTACTGTACATGATCTGAAATGCAGTCAACCTATCTAGCTTCACAATATCCCCATATACCCCTTGGATTTTCAAAATTCAACTCATTTTGGAATGTAATCTAGCTACTTAATGCATTTGGTTTGACGAGACGATTTGAAAGAAAGTGGTGCATGCGTTATACGCGTATGATGAGGTCACTTTAGATAAATGACAGACGCACCGTCTTGTAAAACAGTTATCACGTGGACCCGTTTTAGCATCACATTTAATTTACTTTTTTCTTTTATTTATTGTTTTTCTTTTTTGAATTTACCTAGATTATGTGAATATTATTTCATTGGGAAAAGTTATGAATGGTTTCCTTTGCAGTTTCATCCTAAATCTTGATACACCATTATGATCAAATCTTTGTTCCCTCAAACTGACATGCTGCAAGTCCACACATGATTACTTTTCCTCTAATATCATACTTGATTTAATCTAAGAAATATTAGTTAAATTTAAATATACTTGGAATAATTTTGATTAATATCTATATAATTTTTTCTCTGAAGCACAGTTTAAAAAATGGAATGTAGTCAGAAAATTTGACACTATGCATTTACTATATTTGTGATTATGCTAAATTCTAAAAAAAAAAAAAATCCAAATAATACTGGATAAAATCACAAAAAGTAAAAAAAAAAAAAAAGAGTTTGAAAAAAAAGTCATTTTTCTTAAATATCTATTTTCTCTAATTAAGTGAAAATAAAATTGGATAAACTAACCAGGGTTAAAACTTAACCACGGTAGGGTTTTGACCCAATATAAATACATGTAGGTTATGGTTAAAAAAAAATATACACTTTAAATGCAAGGAAAATTAGGCAGCCATTTTTATTTTATTCATAAACAATATTCCCCAGATTTTGCTACTGTAAATTACTCCATTTAGGGGTTGTGGGAAATTCTGTCAGGAAGGGGGTTGTACATTTGTGCATGCAATTGATCAGGAAGGGCAACAATTTTCTTGAGGATTTTTCTCAGGGCCGAAGAAATTCCCTAGTGGCATCTCTTCGGCACCTTAGGGCCAGAACGATTTTTGGGGGTAATTTCATCATCTCTCTGTATATCTATCTATCTGTCTGTATGTAAATCTATATCTGAATTCATATCTAAACAATGTCGTTGATTTTTTGCTTGGTTTGGTACCTGATGCTTAAATTTGCTTTTCTGGAAGATTCTTTGGGTATGATTCGAAGCATTCTAGGGTTTAAGGCGAATTTTACTCAATTTGGTTACTTTGATTATGAGTTATCAACTGTTTTAGATCTCCCTATGGATTTGTTTGCTCAATGTTTTCCGTTTTCGAACTAAAGTGAGTTGATTTCCACTTTTTGCCTTGTTCATGTGTGTGTGTGTGGTTTTGTTTAAGTGCCTATGCTGTTATGTTTATGCAATATGCTGAGACCTCTGATGATATGGAATTTTTCTGTAACGGTTAGCTGTATTGAGTTCTGCTGATTTTACTTTGTGTTGATTTCCATTTGATAAATTGGGGTATTTAGGATGAATGAAGCCATTGATTGACAAAATTATTTCTAACTTATTACGGCCAATTTAAATGGTTTTCGAAAAATCCGGTAATCTCGTTGATACGTTTTTATAGTTGGCTCCGTGGGTTTTACCGTTAGGGAGGGTTCTTTTGAATAGGGCAGCATATTTGGATTCATTGGATCGGGAGGATAGATTTTATCATGTGGCTGGCATCAGATTTGCCGTTAGGCTTTTGTTATCATTAATTACCTTATTTTGCGGCTTTAATTCCGTGTCGTGTTGGGTAATTCTCATCCTTGTCTTACGTTTGAATCTATATATGTTCACAACTACAGATATTAGTAAAATTACGCAACATTTGCAAAGTGAGAGTTTACTGTTCTTGGTTGAATTTGTAGATTGGATCTTTCTGTGGTTTTGATAAATTCACCGACTTAGGTTACATTGCAAAAGATTTTGTTACTTTTGTATATCTTAATAGTTATGTTTGTTCCTTGCTTCCCATTTGGGGTATATTAGTAGCTGATCAGTATTCCTATCTTTCCTTGTATTCTTGTCCATGGCATAAAGTAACTAATTATTCAAAATTTAAATTTCAACTAGTGTTAGAAACTGCTTGATTGTCATATATTTACATACTTTTGATTTATTTTTCGATAAACCTAGTTTTCACATTAAGTCTAGAGTTCAAACTGATACTTTGTTTGATAAACTGCTGGCACTTTGTTTTATCATATCTTCTTTGAATAGTCGTTATGACGATACATGTTAGCCGACCCCAAATCTTTTTGTGAATAAGGCTTTGTTGCTGCTGTTGTTCTTCTTCTTCTTTTGTTCTTTAATTGAGTTGCAGGACATATATGGTAACTGTAGTAGCATATCCAGTAAAAGCATTCCAACCAAAACCATACATGTATCTGATTATTAAGTGCTTGAAACGTGCATTTGAAATTTCAGTGGTCATGTGGGCATCGAACTACAGTGAGTCTAAACTCAGATGATCAAGTTTTTCATTTTTGCTGTAGGCTGATATGCTTAAAGCACCATATAGTTATGCATTTTTTCTTAATTGTCCTGTAAATTAGTTTTCAGAAGAAATTTAGTGCTTAAACTGGGTGCTTGGTTTAAGCAATTCTTTCTTCTAGAATTAAGTTCTCAATATGGTGCTTTTGGTTTGGATAATGTAAAATAAATGCTAAGGCTGCATTAGTACTTCTCAAGCTAATGCATCAGTCGGCTAAGAATTGTGTGTTCGGGTTAATAGTGTTAAAGTTTTGCTGTTTATACTTTCTGCTGGTCTTTTTATTTGAAAACTCAAAGGGGTATGAAGTATGAACAGAAAATCAATCTAGTGACGGATGTGTATGTATTGAGTTTCTTGAACTCTTGCAATCTTGCTGTTCATTTAAAACCATTCTGCTGTTTCTTCCCTTCACCCCTTAAAAGGTATGTTGAGAGAATACTTATGTAAGCCCATCATTCATTTTCAACCATTCAGCTGTCTCTTCCCTTTAACCAGTAAGAATGTATTGTGACAGATGCATGAATACTTGGAAGTAAGAACCATTAGATAAAAACAAGTGGAATTATCATTATGCTTATCATCTGTGACCTTGTAAACCTTAAAGTTCCATATCATTGTTATACTTATCCGTTGAGTAATTTTCTTCATCTGCATTTTTCTTTCTGTTTTAGGTTTTGCAGATTTAAAGTTTGGTGATCTATATTGCAGGTAGTATAATTGAAGGTCCTGTGCAAAGGATATCAGAACGAAAGAACCATTGCAAGATGGAGTGCAATAAAGATGAAGCCCTCAGAGCTAAAGAATCAGCCGAAACAAAAATAATACAGAAAGACATTACGGGGGCGCAGAAGCTTGCCATAAAAGCTCACAACTTGTTTCCTTCCCTCGAGGGTCTTCAGCAACTTATAGCAACTCTTGATATGTACTTACGTGGTGAGAAGAGAATAAATGGTGAAGTAGACTTGTACAGGGTTCTTGGTGTGGACCCTTTGGCTGATGATGAATCACTTAGAAAAAGCTACAGGAAACTTGCCCTAAATCTTCACCCTGATAAAAACAAGTCGGCTGGAGCGGAGGGGGCATTCAAAATTCTTTCAGAAGCTTGGAGTTTGCTTTCAGATAAGGATAAAAAAGCTGCCTATGACCAGAAAAGAAACCTGAGAACTACTCATGAGAAAGTTGTACTGCAAAAGTCTTCAATGCCAGCTGGCAAGAATGGTTTCCAGCAAAAGACTTCGAATTCTCGGCCTGCTCAAGTTTATCCTCCTCATCCGTCCCAGCCCAATACGTTCTGGACTTCATGTGGTAGATGCTTCATGCACTACGAATATCTAAGAAACTACCTCCACCAGAAACTTCTCTGCCCAAATTGTCGTCAGCCCTTCTTGGCTATTGAGATATCAAACCCATCTGGAAACCCTCATGCTGCTAATAACTTGGCTCCTGCAGTTGGTCAACCTAGTAGTGTGACTGTCCAGCAAAGTCAACCCTCCAAATCAGGCACTAGTGGGAATAGTGTGAAGTTGAAGAGAGGCCGTGAGGCAGAGACTGCTGCTGTTGGAGAGGGGGTTCTCCAGACGAAAAGGAAAGTTGATGGGCCAGCAGCGAAAAAGAGGCGGGTGGATGAGAACAAGTTGAACAGTAACAACAAACAGTCTACACATCAAATGGCTACTGGACGTGAAGGAAGTTTAAATGCTAATGGGAAGGGGAGTGTAGGAGGAGACAGGGTTGTTTTACCTTCAAGAAACAAGCCAAATAGTACGAGGGAATTATCCCATTCAGAAACTCGAATTATGTTAATGGCAAAAGCCAGGAATGAAATTCGAAAGAAGCTGGATGAATGGGATTTGGCTTCAAAGGAAGAGGTTAGCAGGGCTCAGAAGGAGAAAGTTAATGCTGATGCTCCTACTTTTGATAGTAAGAAAGCCGATGGTGATGGTGTGAGAAAAGAAGGAGAAATGAACCGTTCATCTCTATACATTAAGAACCAAGTCCAGCCAAAACACTCTCCCAAGCCTTCTGATGTGGATTTGGATGTAGAGCCCCCTGTAATCATGTCAATGCCCGTTCCAGATCCAGATTTTCATGACTTCGATAAGGACAGGACAGAGAAGTCATTTGGTGAAAACGAGGTGTGGGCTGCTTATGACGATGATGATGGGATGCCTCGCTTTTATGCTCTTATCCATCGTGTGATATCGAAAAGGCCATTCAGACTGAAAATGAGTTGGCTGAACTCCAAAACGAATGCTGAACTGGGCCCCATAAATTGGGTTGGCTCAGGGTTTCGTAAGACCAGTGGAAACTTTTATATAGGCAAGCATGAGGTGAATCGCACACTTAATGCTTTCTCCCACAAAGTCAAATTTACCAGAGGCAAAGGGGTTATTCAGATTTTTCCGTCGAAAGGGGATGTATGGGCCCTTTATAAGAACTGGTCCCGCGATTGGAACGAGCATACTGCTGAGGAATTGATACACAGCTATGAGATGGTCATAGTACTTGATGACACAGAAGATCAAGGTATAACTGTTCTTCCTTTGGTCAAAGTTACTGGCTTTAAGTCAGTGTTCCATCAACAATTTGACCTGAGACAAGCCCGGAAGATTCCAAGAGAAGAGATTTTTCGATTCTCTCATCAGGTCCCGTCTTTTCAGTTGACTGGTCAAGAAGATAAAACCGTTCCCAAGGGCTGCCTAGAGCTCGATCCTGCAGCTTTGCCGTCAGAGCTTCTTCAGGTCATAACAGAAACCAAGTCAGTGAAGAATGTTGAAGATGTCAAGGAGGAGTTGCCGGGGATTTCCAAGAAAACTGAGGGCAAAGGAATAATCACGTATTCGAGAAGAAGAGTGGGAAGGAGCACTAAGGAAGGCAAAGGGAAAGAGGGAGCTGGAACTGCAAATGTAGCCGTGGAAAAGCAAGTGGTGAGTTCTGAGTAATTTATAAAGATGTGGGTTAGGTTTCCAGTTTTGGACTCAGCTGTATCTGCTAAGTTGAACACATTCTGGAACGCTAATTTTGGGGGGGGAGGGGGGGGGGCTTAATTGTAGAAAACTTAACAGGTGAATCTTTTTCAAGCCTATTTTATTGTTTGCTAGCTGTAAATCTTTTGGAACATCTTTTTTTTCCTTCTGATATACAAACAGCGGTAGTCTCATCATGGACTAACCCTTTTCACCGATAGAAAGAACTTGCGTACCCAGGATCTAATCATATACCTGGTGTACTTTTTAATTCTTATGTTGATCAATTTCCATAAATCAAAGTGAAATTTTGCTTCCATGAGTATGCTTTTTCTTCCTTATTGGGCACAATTTTGTTTGAATGTTTTCTACATTCTTTTTTATTGCTTGAATTGTGCATATGGATAAACTTGTGCCTATTTCTGTTGTCATAAAGTGAAGATTTATGTAGTATTGTTCTACTTTATGATCTTGGTTGTCAGCAAATGTCAACACACACACACACACATGTCTGCCATTTCATATGACATTTGACATTGATGTTCTTTTTCCATTCAAACCCTGTACAGAATTGAAGTGTCATTTAGTGTCCTGCAATAAGCCTCTCTTTATAAGAAGTGGACTTGACATCATAAGAACTTTTATGCATATTTAGGTTTCTTGCATGTTAACTTATAGACGGATTTAGTTACCCTTGTTCTGGTTTGAAGTTGGTGAAGTTAGGGATTCTTGTCATCCACAAACGAACTTGGTTTCGACAAATGACAGTAGAAAGACCAATATTTCCCCGTATGCTAGCAAGTGATTGATGGAGAAATGTCAGATCACATGCTCTTTCTCGAACAAGTTGCCATGCTAGGGACTAGTGATTGCCTCCTGGGATTCTAGTTTTTGTGCATTCTTAGTTTATTAGACTTCATTCTATGTGTTTGACAATCTTCACATTGAAGTTGGTGAAATTTAGGGATTCTAGTTTTGTGCATTCTTAGTTTACTAGATTTCATTCTATATGTTGTACTTCATGTCAAACATCACATTGAAGTTGGTGAAATTTAGGGATTCTAGTTTTTGTGCGTTCTTTCTTTACTAGATTTCATTCTATATGTCATACTTCATGCCAATCTTCACATTGAATGTGGAAACTTGGAATTGAATTGGGGGAAAGTTTTTAGTTACCCTTCTGGCCTTCTCAGTTTGTGCTTTGGAAAGGAAACTGAATAACTCCATTGTTTTATTTCCAGTAAGGAAAATCATGACGGGAGAGCTTTAATGCCTCTCTTGTGTTACTCTATATGGTTTGGTTGATATGCAATTAAGTCCCCTGTAATATAGCATTAAGTCCTAAAAGTGGTTCGCTTAGGCGTTAGCGGCCATAAAACGCCTCGACTAACTTCAAATCTGCCTAGAAATCCGTTCAATCAAAAAAAAAAAAATCGCCGCTTAGGAGCCGACTCGGGTTGTGCGCCGCCTACCGCCGAGATCCGCATTTTTGTTTTGATTTAATTTATTTTTTTTGGTCCTACCAGCTAGTGTAGGAATTTAGGAGTATTAGACGAAGTCAATCACACATGGTAGAGAGAAGAGCTGTTGTGAATGACTCAAGTTTATTATGATATATGAGGTACATATATATAGGATTACAAAGAGTGTTATAGAATAATCTAGTTTGGTTTACAAGATTTGAATCTCCTAATTGATATACACCATCTCTAAGTTTGATAAGTAGATAAATACAATATATAATTGATATAATATAATATTCTTAATATGCCCCCGCAAGATGGACGATCCTTGGATAAGTTCAATCTTGAAGAGTGATGAGACGAATCAGGTTTGATGGAGCGGGTGGAGTTGGATGTGTTCCCAGACGTGTATGCGGTTTCTAATGTGATGTGGTTGCTGATGTGAGCGCATCAAAGGTTGCATCTGCTGGTTTGTCGGTGAGTGGAGTGGAGACGGAGGTGGTTTAGATGGGAGGTCAGGTTGAAAGGTGGGGTTTGATGTTGGTGTGGTAGGGGGAGAGGTGTTCAATCGGTGAATGGGTTGTACCGAGGTTGGTGAGCACCGGAGGGTAGCCATGGGAGGCAAGGGATGGTGGTGCTTTGGGTGGGAAAACAAAGTAACATATGGTGAGAGAAAGTGAGAAAGAGAAGTTTCGGCTAGTGCATGGTTTTGAGTCGAGGGTAGTGTTTTAAAGATGAAGGAGGCGCATGTGGTGGTTTTCTTGCCATGTCGGTTTTGACAAGGGTTTGAGGGTGCATCACGTGGAGTCACCTTGTACAAGTATGGGTTTTCACCCCTCACGTGTGAGTTTGGGTGGTGTCGGACAATAGGTGGTGCCGAAAAGGGGGGTGTTCATCGCCATAGGGGTGCGGCGGAATTTGGGTTGAGAAGAGAGGGTTTAGGCAATTGGGTGTTGCAGATGGTGGCGTGTGGCGCGGAAGCTTCGTGGCGGAGTTAGGGTGGTTTCAGCAAGGAGGGTGGTTGCCGAGGGTGGTGGTGTGATGTAGGGGGAGTAGTGGTTTTGAAGGTGGGTGTATTTGGTCAAAGTTCACTCCTATTGACTAAAAAAAGTCAAAAGTGACCCAATATAAATGAGACTTAGGGAGTAATACTTAAAGGCCAAAAGGAAGAACTCAACCCAAATATCGTTAGTATTTTCATCTTTTAATAAACAACAATAATAGTCTGATCTAAATAACGAGACATTCAAATTCTACTTCAAGTAAAATGTGGACACTAACTCAATCTGACATTTAAGAAATCACATTTTGGATAATATTTCACTGAGCACCTGATTTACTAGAGAATCTGAGTTTTTACGAAGAAACACCCGCTAAACATCCGAAAATTCACGAAATATCCATGTGCAGTAAATATAGTGCGTCTTCTCCATGTAATGCGATATTTATCGCAATTGCAAGAAGAAAAACAATAAACAAATAGTATTGTCTTTCAACGAAAGAAAAAAGAGAACAACTCTCAACGAATGAGAGAAACATATTACACAACTAATAAATTTTAGAAAATAGGCAAGATCATGAAACAAATTAAATATAACCGTAAATAATAACACATTTATTTGTAATTAATTAACTGAATTTACAAAAAGAAAACTAGTTATTGGTGAATAATTTATTTACAAACAAAAATTAAAAGGAAATAATGTTATTAAAAATTAAATTAGACATCTATCCATAAAGGGAAATGTGGTTCATGGATATTTGCATTTCTTCACAAAGTTCTTCCACTACTTAGTCTGGAAATAATTTTCTCGTGTGTTATTTTTACTTATTTTAAGAAAAAATATTTTTATAATATAATTTTAAAAATGAATAAATAAAATATGGCTAGTGAAGCAAGTGTTTATATCTGTAGAAAATTTTAATCAAATGAAAAAAATCATAAGGCGGAAAAGGCTACTGGGAAAAAAAATTTCACAAAATAGTGTATACGAATTGAGGTGATATTTATTAGTAGCATATACTCCCTCCGTCCCATTTTAAAAGTCAAAAAATGGGTGAGTTCAAAAATTAAAGAAAAGGTGATGTGTTGTGAGTGTTGATAGTTGGGTAGGAGAGAAAAAGTGGGGTATATAATTGTTGTGAGTATGACATGTAGGACCCACTTTCCATTTTAAGATTTTGACTCTTAAAATGGGACGACCTTTTAGGAAATTTTTTAATCTTAAAATGGAACGGAGGAAGTATTATAGATCCGACACACTCTAATTAAAAAACACTAACAAATAACATACTCCCTCCGTCCCGCCGGAAATTGCAAAACTTACCATTTTGGGCGTCCCATAGAAATTGCAAAATCCATAAATGGAAAGTTTTTAATACTTTTTAATTAGTGGGTCCCACTTCTCATACTCAAATCCACTAACCAACTAACTATTCTCTACCCCACTTTCTCTCTCCCACTTAACTATCAACACTCACAACACATCACCTTTTTCACTTTTTTCCCTTAATTCTTGTGACATAATTTTTTTTTTGAAGTTTCCGGCGGGACGGAGGGAGTATTATTTTGTAAAGCATATCATTTTGTATAACAAATTTAGTGCATTTTTGTGACTTTATATTTATTTAGTCAAAAGATTATTATTATTATTATTATTTTATTTTAAGCGTGGGGACCGTGCAGTGTGTGTAGGCGCAGGATAAGGAAACGCACATCAACCTTTTCACCAAATCGAAAATATAGGCCCACCCAAAAAGGCCTAATAAGCGTGTCAAATCATATCGGATAACTGTGTGACTGCTGTACCTTATCCTCTCTCCCTAATCCCTTCCACCATCTCTCCGGCCCAAACAAACAGCGAGAGAACAACCACCATGGAAAACACAGCACCGCCGCCGCCGCCATCGCAACCCTCCCCATTCCCACCACAACCGCCGTACCAGCACCTCCTCCAACAACAGCAGCAGCAGCTGCAAATGTTCTGGACTTACCAACGCCAAGAGATTGACCAAGTCAACGACTTCAAAAACCACCAGCTCCCCCTCGCACGCATCAAGAAGATCATGAAAGCCGATGAAGACGTCCGAATGATCTCCGCCGAAGCCCCAATCCTCTTCGCTAAGGCGTGTGAACTCTTCATCCTTGAACTCACCATCCGCTCATGGCTACACGCCGAGGAGAATAAGCGCCGTACTCTCCAGAAGAACGATATCGCCGCCGCCATCACCCGTACCGACATTTTCGATTTTCTCGTCGACATTGTTCCCAGAGACGAGATCAAGGAGGAGGCTCCCGGCCTTGATGCTATTGTTGGGTCTACTGCTAGTGGCGTGCCCTATTATTATCCTCCCATGGGTCAACCAGGAGTTATGATGGGGACGCCCGCTGTTCCTGGCGTGGATCCCGGGATGTACGTTCAACCGCCGCCGTCTCAGGCGTGGCAGTCCGTTTGGCAGACGGCTGACGATGCCTCCTATGGGAGTGGTGGGGGCAGTGGTCATGGTAACCTTGATGGATAAGGGTAAGTTGGCGCTTCCTTTATTTATTTTTTCTGCATCGTCTCCACTTCCACCAGTTTTTTCTTTAATTTATTTCAAATCTCCCATTGAAATTTACTGTTCAATTATATGATTATATAATGTCGTCGAATTTTATATATCTATCTTCCCCTTAATTGAATTTGGACTTGTCTACATATATAGGCTGGTTTGTTGAATGTGCTGGTCTTTTGTTCTGTTCCAACTTCCAAATCTGTTATTCCAAAACTACCTTGTGGTCATTTTCTTAATTATATACCCTGGAAATAGTTAGATGGAGCAGAGCTGGTGAAACAATGTCCATGGACTGTGGTTTGTGAATTTTATATTTTCTTGTTTTCATCATCTAGTTTAGGGAATTATTTCTTCATTCACTATGGATCCTCTCTTTGTAACTTAATCAGAAGGATCTCTTATGTGTATCTAGGTAAACAGCTTGATATTGGACGTTGATTAATCAACGCAACTACATCTGAGGTCTTGAATTCTGTCCGAAATGTCTAAAAAATTTACTTCCTCCTCCATTTGATTTTTATGATCAATCCAATAATCTCAAGAAAATTCTTAAAATTGTTATAGATAAATCACTTAATGATATATCAATTTTTTTTATTTTTTTTTTAGAAAATGACTAGGATGATTAGATTGGTCAAAGTTCACTTGTGTTGACCATCAAAAACCAAGTGAAACTATCTTCTTTTTAGAACGGAGATAGTAGTCATTTTTTCCCATGATGTAAAATTATCAGGCTAAGTATGGAAAACTAAGTGTTTCTTTAGTTTTTCCAGGGAGGATCTGATACAGATTTGGTTAAATAACCTCTTGAGTTTGGTTATATTTCCAGCAATTTATTTGATATATCCCTTTGTTCTAATTTGTGTCGTCAGTGCATAATCTCTTTACACATAGTGTCTGACTTGTTTTGTCTTTATCTGAAAGCTTTAGTGCAACTCCTTACAACTCTTTTGCATGTTTATTAGTATTTAATTGCGGTGCTTTCTCTTTTCCTTATTGAGAGGGTTGTGAAATGCCTTTCATATACTACGAGAATGGATAGGTGAGATATAGCTCAGCCTGTATCAGGAGAAGAAAGTTGAAAAACCAGTAAAGGCCATCATTGCCAATTAAGAAATTACTAGGTTTTCTTTCTTAGGCAGTGCCATTTGCTTGTCTTTTACTTGTGTATTCTTGATACAACCAGATTAAAAATTTGTGATACGAGTCCATGACTGCCATGGGGTAAAAGGAAAGATCGAGATTATTAAGAATATAAAGTGGGTCCTAATGCTTTCGACTTGGTCTTTTAAAGTCACTATTGGGAAAGAGAGAGCTCTAAGAGGATGGAGGTATACCTTGAACAAAAGACGAGGGAGAGGAGAGCGGCATAGCTCGTTCTTTGTAGTATTTAAAGACGAGGAAGAATGTGGAAAGGCGTGAAAACAGCTGTGCCTTGAAGGAGATGATTAGGGTTTTCTTAAATCGTTAAAAATCTGCAGTCTTTAAGCAATCTGTCTTCAGTAGTTCATTCTAGATTGCAGAGTTACTCAGATTCTTTATTTGCACTGTTGCGTAAGTTAAGAGCTTTTGTCGATTGTAGTTCTTTCCTTTGTTGAATTTGCACCAGTAATTAAAAGCGGCCTCTATTACCTATATCATCTTAGAACCCACTTAAGAGCTTTTGTTTGATTTTACTTTGCTGGTAGTCTTGTTATTTATGAAAGCATTAAAATTACATGTATGAAATTGGAAGGTAGAATCTTGTATCGGCTCATAATAGTTATACTGAACCTTGCCTAATCAGACGTAAGAAACAGTAGAGAATCTGGCACTTGGAAAGTTGGAAGTGCATCAACCCTGAATCTTCTGAGCATAAATGACTAGAGAAGATAATTAAAAGTGAAGGTTTTATTTATTTATTTATTTTGAAAGAAGGGGGAAGCATTTAAAATTGTAAGCACGTTTCAGGAAGATTAAAAGCGGAAAGATTTTAGGCCAAGTCTGTTCAGTCTTGAATATGCTTTGAAAAATATACACCCTCTGTCCAAAATGATCATCTCATTTGCCATTTCTCATTGTCCCAAAACGTTCTTCACATTTCTACAATTTAACAATTTAAGCTTAAAAGTGCAAAACAAAACATGGCTAGTGAAGCATGTGTTCACATTCTTAAAAAGTTTGAATAGTCAAACGCGAAGATCATTTTGGGGCGGAGGGAGTAATCAAGATGCTGGATATTTCTTAGAGTCTACAATTAAAATGCCTTTTTCTTCTCAAGTATGGTAATCAGAACATATTGTTACATCTATGTTTCAAACTTGTTTTTGTAAACAACTTAGTTGAGTTCATGTTGTCAAATACATTTCTACCATTTAACTGTTTGTTTTAATTACGTGCTCTAGTTTAAGATCTTTTACATTCCCTCAAGTCTTTCTTTGTAACTTGAATCAGTTTGACATTTTTGAAAAGCTCAAGGAACTTTCTCCTTGAATTAGTTTTTGTGAACGACTTAGTTGAATCAGTTTGACATTGCCATGATTCATTTTATACAGGAATATTAGAGTACTAACTTGAAAATTCGTGTGTTTTACAGATAAAAGACCAATTTAGGCGTGCTTTGATTGGGAGGGCAAAAAGGAAGCCTTTCTGAAGCTTGCTGTTCATGTGCGATTGTTGCTGATGATTGCATTCGACTGCTGTAATTTACATTTACAGAACTTGTTTTTTTTTTTTTTTTTTTTACAGTAGCGACAAGACGCAGTTAGGGTCTCAAGGACCTGTGTAAAACTTGATAATGTGCAGTTAAAAGTGTTTCTATGCTTCATCCCAAAGAAGAAGATGCTTCTTTTTCATCCTCTTCTTAGGAAAACTTATGATGGAGTTGGCCAATTCAAAGATTTGGATTTGAGCTATCAAATATATGCCTCAAGTTTTTTTGTTTTTGTTTTTGTTTTTTTTTTTTTTTTTTTTAGGTTTCTCATTGGTTTATATGAAATTTACATTCATATAAATTACTTATTATTTTAATATTCGAATGAATACCATTTTCAAAGAATCTATCACAAATTGAACCTATATATTATATCGACAATATTATATTTCAATCTTTAATCGCAAAATTAAAATCTATATATAATATAGGTGAGTCCTTATTCATTCTCTCATCGCGCCACGCGGATTTATGACGTGGAATTCCACGTGGCATTTAAGATGTTTTCATCCAATAGCTTTAGTCAATTAATCATGATGATAATTTACACCCTAATTCATAATTTAAACTTCCCTAGAGTTTAGCAACAAAACTCAAATTAAAGCTATTCATTAATTTTCATTTTTATGCATTTTAATGTTTATTCAATTGTATTTATGAATCACATTTTGAACCTATATACTTTAGACTAAAACTTCCGTGCGACATACCCGTCTCATCCATGAGACGGGTCGTTTTTTGACCCGCCCGCCCGACCCACGAACCGGCTCCAGGACCCAGGGGTCGACCCTGCCACGTGGCAGCCTCTCCAATTTTTTATTTTTTTATTTTTTTATTTTTTTGCTTTTTTTTTTCGGTTTGTCAAAAGTAATAGTTACTATAACTTAATGTAATGATTGTATTCATATATAAAGTAACAGTTTGTATACATAAAAGTAATACATATATACAGAAAAGTAACAGTGTTTTTTTCTATGTTTTCTTCGTTTGCCAAAAGTAATACTTATTGCAACTAAAATGTAACGAACGTGTTACTTATATGTAATAATGTTTATACATAATTGTAACACATATGTATAGAAAAAGTAATAATTCAATCATTTACATTTTTAGAGCTAAAAACACTTGACTAGTGTTACATGTAAAAGTATTACATTATCTATAGAAATATGTTATAATTTCTTTTATTAAAGTGTTACATTTACTTGTACAAACAATTACATTCATATATGAGTTGTTACTTTTCAAATGTTACTTTCTTTCAAAAAATTAAATCAAAATACACAATATTTTACATTTTTGTAAAAGCATTATTACATTTCAGTATAAATGATAATTACATTTAGATATTGTTTGGGTTACATGTAATTATAGTTAGTATTACATTTGAAAAAATGGGTAAAACGAACTTTTGTTTTTGTAAAACAGGTGTTACGTTTACTTATGAACAATGTTACTTTATATGTATACAGTCATTACATTAAGTTATGGTAACTATTACTTTTGGTGAACGGTTGAAAAGCCAAAAAAATAATATAAAAACTAAAAAAAAACCAAAAATAATAATAATAAAAAAAAAAATATATATATATATATATATATATATATATTGACAAATTGAACCTATACTATACTATATTGACAAATTGAACCTATATACTTTATTACTTTTTTAAAAAATAAATAAAAATTACTACCTATTATGTCCCAAACTCAAATGAGTGTTTCGGTAGAAAAGCACTTTTCAAATATTCATTTTCAAATAAAGGGAGTAAGTAACTTTTGTTTTTTCAGAAGAGAAAGAATGGGGAACATGGCTGTAATATAAAGATAGATTCAACCACTACTAATATACAATGTTTTTTTCTTTTTATTTTTTTTATCAAACTACAACTTTTGCAATACAATGTTTTTTTCTTTAAAAAAAAATGCTACTTCTACCTTACCTCATGTGTCCAAGAATAAGTGTCGTTTTTTTTTTTTTTACCTTAATATAAATTAATTTTGAGAAATAAATTTAAATTGATTTAAATATCTCAATAAACTTATAAAATTTGTTATCGATACACCAATATAATACTATAAATAACAATTTTTAAACTAATTAAATTAGCTTAAAATTATTGCTCAAAGTGTCACTTCATGTGTTATTAAGTGTTAGTGCATGTTTCTAAAGAGTGTCAGTCATAGTGGTTGAGAGAGTCAGTTATAGTATTCTAAGTGTCAAGTTCATGTGTTATTGAGTGCTAATGATAGTGTTTAAGATTGTCAGTTATATTATAGTGTTTAGAGTGTCAATTCATGTGTTATTGAGTGTCAGTTAGTGTGTGTTAGAGAGTCTAGTGCATATATTAAAGGGTGTCAGTTCATGTGTTAAAATGTGTGTGGTGTAGTGTTAATAAGTTTCAGTTATTTACTAAAATGTCACCGTGCGTTTTAAAAGAAGTGTCAGTTGTTTTAAACATTGCCACCGCGCGTTTGAAAAAAATGTGCCAGTTATTTACACTATTAACACCGCACATTTTTAAAACAAATTCTACTTATTTACAAAATAAATTGCACGCTTTTAAGATTGTGAATGATTTTAGTGGTTAACCCGAAGAAAAAAAAAATAACAAAAAATCATAAAGATATAACCTACTAATAAAATTTTCTTTTTTTAATAACAATTTAATGGTGTATAATATCTAATTATCTTTGGAATAATTAAATAATAGTGATAAACATTTGATTAAAACTCAATTAAATCAACTTTTAAAAGTGAAAAGTTCTAGATAGATTAATGAATTTAGTGGGGGTTTTTTTTTTTTTTTTGGTGCCCACGGTTTGGGCTCACTGGAATCCTAAAAAAAATAAAAAATAAAAAAATCTAGCGTTTGGTGGAGTAAGGGTATGATGGTAATTTTCGATAACGCGGTGCCATTGCCAACTGCTTCTATAAGTGGAGGTGGTTGACCTCTTCAACGAGTACACCGAGCCTAGCCTGTGGAATAATTCAGAGCAAGGACCAGCTCGGGCTCCCGCTATCCCTGACGCCTGATCCTCCTTGTCGACCAAGGGTATGATGGTAATTTTTTTATAACGCGCGGTGCCATTGCCAAATGCCAACTGCTTCTATAAGTGGAGGCGGTTGACCGCTTCAACGTGTTCCCTTAATAAAAAGGTTTCGACTTTCGACAACAATTCAATAAAATCGTTGCATCTGATCTGAGAGCTTCTCTCTACTTCCACCTGCAAATCGTCGCCGGCCGCTACTATGGTAATCCCTGACCCTTCCTTCTTTTTATTCTGATCCGATCTTTTGATTTTTTGTTTGTTAATCTCTCTACCGAATTTTGAATTTCTAGGTCTGATCTTATGTCTATCGTCCCTTTCCATGTGGAATTAGCTTTTCCATTATCCATTTCGATTTGTGCGGATCTGAAACTTGGTCATGTATTGTTTTTAATAACTAGATCATAGGAATTCCTTGTCTATTTAGATTCTAGGTATAGTTATAGGAATCCCATGAGCAGTTTTAGAAATGAATCGATTGTGATCGCTGTTGATTCCTAATGTGGTTTATAGCTTGATTGATACTAGATGTATCATGAAAACAGTCAAATCGAATAACAATGTTAAGTCCCTTACCCCATGAAAGAAAAATAAAAATGAAAATGTAACTACATAAAATTAAGAATTCATCCTTTAAAAATTAAGAATTCATCCTTTAAAATTAAGAATTCTTCCTCAGACATCCCACCTCCCCCTACCTGTTGAAAAAAAAAATAAAAAAAGAACTCAGAAGGGAGTAAGAAGTTGCATGATTTTAGGAGTAGTTCAGCCTGACCATTAGAGAGATTGTGTTTTTAAAGGACAGTGAAGAATCTATTTGCTAATACGTGATGCAATCTGTTATCAATATGTATACCTGGACCTGTAAATTTAAAGAATGGAAAGATTCCAGTTTTTACTATTTCATTAAACATATTTTCTTTGTGTATTCATGTTTGTGTTATGGTGGCAAACTTTGTACCCTGCTTTCTCTTTCTTTCTCTTTTTACTTTGTATCTTAGATGGGAGAAGTTTGCTTTTGTAATGGTGATTTCTTATTAATAAATTAGTATTTTTGACACTCTGCACACGTGTACATCTGCAGACAACCTCCAAGCGTCTAGCAGATAAGAAGGTGGAGAGGTTCGAGAAGAATATCAAGAAGAGAGGTGCTGTCCCTGAGACAACCACAAAGAAGGGAAGCTCGTATCCTGTTGGACCGGTGGTGCTTGGGTTGTTCATATTCGTTGTTATTGGATCCTGTAAGTCTCTCACTTAGTTATTCTGTAGTAAGATTTTTCGAAGCTCTAGAATTGAGATTGTACTGTCCGCCTTAGTTTGCTTTATGTTATGCCCAAGTTTGCTCATGGTACTCATGCTTCTAGGACCTAGGAAATCAGCAGTCTTGATTTTCATTTAGGAATTCTGATTGCTGCTTGAATTACCATCTATCCTTTCGAATACTCGAAAGCTAGAAGAAAAATACCTGGCTTTCATGTTTTTTTTTGTTTATCTTAATGATGCTTCACTAACGTCTCAATAACAAACTCCATGGAATTTTTGTTAGTGACATTCTTGCATCCTTACCATGGTTTAAATGATGGTCTCTGTAGCAAAACTGCCCTTACGTAACGGGGTTTAAGGCTACTGTCACTGATTGATTTATAAATTGGTTAGCGAGATTCTCAGCTGCATTGCCGTTTACCTAATGGAATAACAACGATATCAGCAGTTTTTTGTTGCTTTTTGTTTGACTCGTTAAATTTCTCAATTTGATGAAAAAAAGGAGGAAACAATTGTATTAGATTAGATGCCCCAGATCATTGTAAATCTAAAAGAAAATTATAACAAGATATTGAAATTGAGATGACATTGGTTCTGCACAACTGTCTGGTTTGAATTGCTGAACTCAATTTGATTGAGTTGGAGATCATACTTGAAGTTGAAATTACTGTTGCAAGTGCAAACTAGGACCTCTGAAAGTTGAGAAAGTAGAACTTTGTAACTTAACTATAAATGGAGACTCTCATTATTTATTTTCTCTCTGTGTGTGTGTGTTGGGGGGGGGGGGGGGGGGGGGGGAGCGTTGTTGGGGGATTTGGGTTGAAGACTGTGTTGTATTAGTCTCAATTATTTTTTTCCACGTTCATACATAAAGATCAAATGGAAATTATTTGCATTGACAACAATTTGCCTGAAACACGACTTTCATGATTTTACAACATCAACTGATTGGGGAAACCGTTATTTGACAACTTTCGGGTTGTGATTGTAGCAACTTGTCGATCTGGAGAAAAAAATGCAACAGACTGAGTACTCAAGTTGTCAAAAATATAGTTTACCCTAGAATTGCTGATTATTGGTCTTTTGCTTTTGAATTATGGAAATTGGTAATTTAGTGTAAACCAACATGTATGCAAGAATAACAATGCCCCGTTAGTTTGTGGCTGCAGTTATATGCGTGCCTAAACTATTTATTGATTACTTGTTTTATTTCTAATATTGATTTTTTTTCGTTCTGCCAGCTTTGTTTCAAATCATCCGCACGGCAACTAGTGGAGGAATATAGCCTAGATATGGCTTAGGGCTGCTCTCTATAATGATGTTGACTACCTAGCTTTTACTGTGTGTTTTTTTTTGTTTTTTTTTTTTTTTTTTATCTTGGTTATAAACCGTGTATGTTTTGGTGATAAATGGATGTGTTTGTAGCTAAATGGAAAGGTCACTTTGGAACAGTGTGTTTTCTTGTGACCAAGTTTAACTTATGAAACTATTACAGTATAATACTAAAAAGTTGCTTTTAATTTTTGTCCGTGCTGAAACTTATCTGAGTTACAGGTACTCTCGTTGGTACCCATTCTTTTTTTTTTTTGTTTTTCCGGCACGTCTTGGCCAGAATCAGTGTACTGGTCGGTGTTTCGTGTAACTTGTTCTACTACCTAGATTTGTATCATCTGGAGTATCTGTATAATGATTGACAAATGATGCAAGGCAATTTGAAAGTTGTTGGAGGATGTTTTAAATCCAAATTCTTCCTAAATCCTGTCCGAGGATGAATTGATGTCCGTTTGGATGTTCTTTCTTTTGGCGATTTTCAATTTGGAAAGTTATCAGGAAAAGTTTCAGGCAAGAAGGATTGATATACAGGTGTTAGTGGATAACCCAGAGAGGGGAGGAATTGAAAGCTTTGATCTTCCGGCTATGTGACCACCAAGATGCTAATTTTGATCAACTTAACTCTCCTTCATAATAAAATATCGTTTTTTTCCACATTTAAAAAAAAAATATCTAAATAAGAAAATAATATTGGTGCTATTTACTCCTCGTGTCTCAAAATGGCGGTCCAATTTCTCTTTTCTTTTATTTTTTATTTGTCTCAAAAAGTTAGTCTTAGTTTTAAAGTTAAGACTTCAAGGTCAATGAATTTTTAAGATGTAGTGTTACAAATTACACTCATAAAATGAGTTAACGATATTTTATTAGTTACATCGATAGTAGACCCATCATACTCTAATTTAATTTAAAACACTAATAAAATTATTGCAATTAAAATTTTGTGACTTTTTGTGCTCATGATAATATTATTCATTTGTTATTATTATGAAAGACACAAGATTAAGGAAAACACTTCATACCAATTTTTTTAAGTAGAATCGCTCTAGTATTTTTTTTTATATATAATATAATATAATATAATTCAATGGTTATGAATCATTTGAGCTGACGTTATTATGACATCATCAATAATACATAACTAATTTTTTTGTTGTTGAAAGTAATACATAGCTGTTGAATCACATATGGTACACAAAAGTGATACTCTCTCCGTCCTTAAATGAATGTCCATAATTCATTTTAAAGAACATCAGGAAAATGTTCACCTTTTATTTTAATTTAATGAAAAAATGCATACAATTTTTTGTTATGCACTTCTTAAATATTTAGTTTTGTATGTAGAAAAGCACTTGTGAAAAAAAAAGAATAGAAAAAAACTATTTCAAAACAAAGTTATTTTTTAAAACACATTTATTTCAAAATAAAAATTTCTTTAAAATAACCACTCATTATTCAATTTTATTTTTATTTTTGAAGCAAACAACACAAACTTTTCATTATTCATTTGAACACATTTATTTCAGAATTCGGTCAACCAAAGCGAGTATAGGAAATTTGACTTTGAATTAATTAATCCTTACCCCAAACCTAAAATCGACCGGGAGATTATCATCCTAGAAAGTCAAGAAACTCAAACTGCAGCCCTTCATATTCATATTCATATTCATATTCGTATTCATATTCATATCTAAAAAATTCTCAATTCGGTCATCTAACGAAAGTTTTCCGATCGCAAAACAACGGACGCCATAGATTCAGTCGTCGATCCATTGAGAGAGTTCGCCAGAGACAGCGCTCGCCTCGTCAAACGCTGCCACAAGCCCGATCGCAAGGGTAGGTTTTAGTCTCTTCACCGTCTATACTCTCCAATCATCTCTATATCAATTACAATTTTCCTCGAATGTCACGTTTTCATTTTTCTTGTTGATTCATCTAATGTAGAATTTACAAAGGTCGCCGTCCGTACTGCGATCGGATTCGTTGTGATGGGATTTGTCGGTTTCTTCGTCAAGCTGATCTTCATTCCTATCAATAACATCATCGTTGGGGCTACTTAAGTGTACATCTTTTCTGCAATTGAATTTTTAGACCTTTTGTTATTATCATGAATTTGTGCTTAATTCTTGCAATTGACTTGCACTCGATCTTGATCTAATATCAATTGTGTGATTCCCCATTGCATTTTGCAATTGAAGAGTATTATTGATTAATGGATTTGACATCAAGGTTTGGATTGCTTGTTCCGCTGATATTTGTTGCCATATCTCTCTGGGTTCACATGATCACCATAGTTCACTCCCTTTTGATTGTCAGAATCAATAGCCGGTATTGCTTTTGTTATTGTACACTAATAGTTGGGACTAAATCTCGAGTTTCACATTAGTTGAAAGTGTAGCTTTATAGCCTAAGATAATCTTTCTTGTGTCAAATAATGCTTCTTCGGTTCTTCCTTTTCCTTCTGTGAGTCCTGAAATCTTATGTCGTAATTTGTTAGCTTCGTTCAAATTTTTTTGTAACATTGCACTGAATTATGTAGAGTATGCGATGACATAACTTTCTGGTGTTCCTTGGTTGCATATTTATGGCATGTTATGTTGTACGTACTTCTTTTTTGAAAATTTCCTTCACTAGGTGCTTTGTGAAATCGGCTGCTAGTGTTCAGAAGTTCAAGAAACAGATGATATTTTTCATGATGTCATTTTTGCAAAACAATGCTCAACGCCACCTTTAAAATTCCTGTAACTTGTCATGCACTATATATGTTTGGTCTTCACTCTTCACCTTAAAAGTTATTTATGCTTGGTGACGACACTTCTTTTTGTAGAATGGTCATAAGATTTTTATTGAAGATGGATGTTAGCATATAAGCAAAGCTTGTAGAAGGAAATTGTCTTAAGCTAACTTTAGGTGGATCCTGTTATGAATCTTATGATACCCCTGAAAGTTGATAGACATGCTAAGGGCACATACGGTCATATGTCTAGGAAACCATGTAATGAAAGTCTTGAAAATATACTTGTTTAAAACCAGCTTTCGATGCAACTTGTGATCATATCCCCCAAATAGTCGACAGGCATCTCAGGTAAAGGGCATACAGCTTGCAAATATATCAAATTATAATAGTTGGTAAATGAGATCATCACAAATGGAGATTTTTGGATTGTCTTAACTAAGATATTGGCATATTGCAAGTAGTAATCTCAATAATTTGCTACAATAACAAATCTTGAAGATTGTTGTATATGCTATATTCGATTGTCTTAGCTGAAGATGTTGCAAGTGCCAAGTGGAAGTGTCAATTATTTGCTACGAAACCATTTCTTTAAAATTGTTGTTTACTGTTTTAGATTGATTAAAATAGATAATGCAGATGGGATTCTCAATTATTTGCTACAAATCTAAATGTTAGAAGACGGTTTTGTGCTGTTTGGACAGTTTTTAACCGGGGGATATTAGATTCTGGTAATTTTGCTATATGCTGTTTTTGGATTAAGCAGGATATATTTTGTATAGACTGGAAACCATAAGATGCAAACAAACTACTGCTAGGTGATTATTCAGTGTTATAGTTCAGAGAAGTTGATCATTCGCAACTAAGTGTTGTAATTGCGTTCTTCTGTCTTATTTGAAATTTTGCTTTGTAGGAAATCATGTTCAGAGAGTCCTTAAGTCGTAATGAAGCGACAATTTCCCTACTCCCAAAATGATCTTCCTACTTTTTTTGTTGTACATATGTAGGTACTTTGAGCAATAATTATAGGTTAAATCAATTATTCTAATGAACATTTAATTTTTTTTCAATTGATAATATTTATAATGGTATATCAATAACAAGTTTAAATTTTTCTTTAGGATAATTAGATTAACCTAAATCTATTGCTCTAAGTACCTTCGCATTAACAATATTGGTAAGATTATTTCGGGACGGAGGGAGTATATTGTAAGTGCTACCCTCAGATCATGAAAGACCTTAGGAAACTAACTGGCCCTTTCACAAACACGGGACGGGGGAGTATATTTTAAGTGCTACCCTCAGATCATGAAACACCTTAGGAAACTAACTGGACCTTTTACAAAAACAATCAGTTTCAGTGTTTATAATACTCCCTCCGTCCCAAAATAACTTCTCATTTGCCATTTTTCATTATCCCAAAAAGTTCTTCCCATTTTAACAATTTAGGCTTAAATGTGCATACACACAACATGGCTAGTGAAGCAAGTGTTCATACCCTTAAAAAGTTTGAATAGTCAACCGTGAAGTTCATTTTGGGACGGAGGGAGTACGTTTTTGTAGAGTAGTCTCTCCATGGTAAACCAATGTGTATGATGCCATAAATACAGTGTACTGATTAGGGGATCAGCTAAATATATTTGTGAAAAAACAGAACCTGAAAAAACATTCCTATTTAAATATTCTTTTCCTTCATGTATTCAGCTTCCCTGCTGAAGAGGACTTGTTAGTTGATGATCAATTGGTTATGGGGTTTTTACCTATAAAAGTCCCCAGTCTATTTATTAATAAAAACATACATTTTTTTTTTTTAACCCAAAAACATAAATTTTCTAATCCAACCAATAAATCCTTATATTTAAAACTAAAATACCTAAATATCCTTAATTATTTTTTAAATGGAAAAACTACCTTCAACTCAACTTAGATAAAATAATTCCTACCCCTCTTACCTTTGACCATCTTTGACCACCACCTCTGGTCGCCACCTCCCGTCGACCACCGCTGCCGCCTGTCATCGTCCACCGCCACCCTCCGGCCGCCGACCACCGCCTCGTCGGACCTCTAGTCACCTCCCACCACCAACTTCCGTCCATTGACCAACCTCCGGCCGGTGCCACCCTTCCCCACCTCCATCTTTGACAACTACGAATATTATGAATCAAAAATTTATTGTCTCAACCAAAGTTTGAACTCAAGACCTCTTGGTTTTAAATGGAAGGCTCTATCACTATGTCAACAACATTTTTGTTCCTTTTATGAATTGTTATAAATTTAAGACAACAAAATGACATTTCTCAATTTTTATTTTTATTTTTGGGTAAGAACATTCTTCATAATTGAACATTTACTCAATTTTTAATAAAGGAAAAAATAGATTAGTTAATTTATCGTTTGTCTAAAGTGCACATATGTTCACTTTTTAAATTTAAACAACTACGAGATTAAGTTATCAATCGTTTCACACATGATGTCGCTTTACATTTATTAACCAAATATTTAGCTTGAAACAATAGAGAAATTGATTTCATAATTGTTTAAAGAGCATGTGACAACACACAACTGTAGAAATGGGTGTTAGTTGTGAAAATTTGAGAGATACATATTCAGTTATTATACTCAACTCATGTGTGAAGAATTGAGAACTGAATGTCCTCGTTATTGTACTCATTTGTGAACAATTCAGAAATGAATGTCTTGGTTATTATATTCAAACTCCATGTGTAAACAACTGTGAAATGAATGTCACTCATATGTGAACAACTGTGAAATGAACGTCTCTCATACGTGAACAACTATGAAATGAATGTCCCAATTATAATACTCAAACTCATGTGCGAATAACTGTGAAATGTATGTTTCAGTTATTATACTCAATTCACGTGTGAACATTTGTGAAATGAATGTCCGAGTTATTATACTCAACTCTTGTGTGAACAATTGTGAGATGCATGTCTCATTTATTATTCTCAACTCATGTGTGAGCAACTGAGAATTGAATGTATTGTTTATTATACTAAACAACTGAAAAATGCATGTTCCAGTTATTATATTAACAACTGAGAAATGCATGTCCGTGTTATTTTACTAACGACTGAGAAATGCATCTCTCAATTTTTAACAAGTGAAAACTAAAAAAATAGTTTCTAAATATTGAACATGTTATGTGTACGCTTGTTTAATTCGTCTTAATGATATGATTAATATTATGGTTTCAGATTGTTTTTATTTTTAATATTTGTTATATTACCTTTTAATTTTTACGAGTGAAAAAAAAAAGGGAAGGACGAAAGTGCTAGAAAAAAAGTTGGATGGAGACTAAGGGCACTCATGTCTAAAAAATATATACTAAGGACTTTTTGGTTAGTTTTGAAAATGTATGTCATTCACTGTTGTTTCCTTTGGCCGAAAAATGTATTGGTAATAGCCTCTTTGGCTATTTGATTTGTTTGTGAATGGTTAGTTATTATGCCTCTGCATTTCCAGGTTCAAGGGAGATTGGAGTTTGCAAAGGGAGCGGACCGAAGTTGCAAAAATCAGACCAAGAATGGCAAAGTTTTGAATAACTGACTCAGTTTAGGACTTAAAGGAGTACCAAAATTCCCGGCTATGACTCCCCCTCTTGAGAAAAAAATGAGTAAAACAAATTCAGACTCGCTCCGTTCCAAAATGATCTCACACTTTTTTCGTTGTTACTACGAAGAATATTTGAGCCATAATTTTTATGTTGACTTATTTGTACTAATAAAAATCTAAAACTTGTTATAAACACATCATCAACAATATTATCAATAATAAGTTTTAGATTTTTATTAAGATAATTAAATTAAGCTAAAATCATTGCTCAAAGTTTTTTCATATATAGTGATGTAGAAAAAAAAATGTGAATATCATTTTGGAACAGGGAAAGTATTATGTTTACGTTTAATTTCCTTTTAAAAAACAAATAACAAAAGGAAAGAATTGTATGTAGCTCAAGAAGATACTTTTACATTTATTTTTGGGGAAATGACAATTTAGGGTCCAAAGTTTGGGGGGGGGTGCCAATAGGGGTCCGATGTATCAATTTTGTCAATTTAAGGTCCAAAGTTGCAAAAGTTGTGCAGTTTAGGGTTTTTTAACGATTCTGTTAACGGAATCCAGTTAAGTCACACGTGTTTTGACATGGACTTAACTGGAGTTTGTTTTGATTATTTGCATGAACATATTGTCATTTCAGATGAAGAAAATTAATAAAAAAAATTGAAATATTAAATTTTACTACTTTCTTATATTAAATTAACTAATAATTAAGACATCATTTACCGAAAATATTTTTTCAAAAAATACAAAAAAAAAAAAAAAAAAATCATTAGAACCACTTTAAAATAAAAAGTATAATTTTTAAAAAGTAGAAAGTGTATAAAAATTATATTCCAAAAAAAAAACACACTTTATTTTTTAGAAAGAAAGTGGGGATTTGGACAAAAAAAATTCTGTGGTGATGGTTAGTATTGTTTCATTATTAATATTAGTATTAAAATTATTTTATTTTATTCATAAAATTATTTTTTTTTTATTATTAATTTACCTTGTTTATAACTTCATTATTTGCGGTTTCAAAAAAAACACTTTAATTTTTTATTTGCTTATTATTTTATTTATTGTTATTTTTGAATTAATTAAAATTATTCGAAAATATAATAATAAAAATGAAAGAAAATTTAGGGTCCATTGTATAAGGGGTGTGTGAAATGACAGCCCAGGCGAACATCCAAATTTAACTCCAGTTAAGTTTTTTTGTTACTTAACTGGATTTTCTTTGCAACTTAGTCCAAAAACCCTTAATTGACTAACGTTGTTAACTTTGGACCCTAAATTGACAAAATTGATACATCAGACCCCTATTAGCGCACACCCCCCAAACTTTGGACCCTAAATTGTCATTACCCCTTTATTTTTAATTTTTTATATTTATGGAGTATAATGAATGTCGATGACCCTCAAGTGGCAAGTTGTTATGTGGGGACTTGGGTTCCACCAACCAAATATGGTGCCACACAGAAAATGAAGTCTTCTTTTCAACCGAATTGTAATTAATCATATCTCCATGATTGTAAAATTTAAGTTTCAAACTGAAGGTCTATGGGACTATTAAAACATTCTACTCCCTCTCCAGACACAAATATAGGAAAAAAAAATTGAGCTTTTTTTTGGACCTAAATATAAGCAAAAAAGTTAGACTTCAATACAAAATACAATAAATGTAACTGTATTTAATATTTTTTTTTACCAAAAATACCCCTAATTAATTACTTATTTTCAAATATAAGTGTACATTTATTACACATTTAATATGACGATATATTAATAATGTTAATATATTTTTATTATAAAATCAAGACAATTAACTAAGGCCTTGTTTGTTTTTTCCATTCAGATCTGAATGGAGTCTGAATGTCTAGCGAATCAGACCTTCTCCAATTCAGATTGTTTTTTTTTCTTTCAGCTTTCAGATCTGAATAGAGACTTTTGATCTGAATGGAGTCTGAATGAATCAGACCTAAAATGAAGTCTGATTAGAGTCTGAATGGCGTCAGAAACAACAATAATTAAAATGCTTTTTCACTTTTCTTTTAGCAAATAAAAATCCATTATTATCCATTAATTCTCATGCTTATACATAATATTTCAAAAGGTTAACACTTAAAAAAAAAACAATTCAGATGTGAATTCAGATGAAAAAACAAACAGCTTGAATAATTCAGAATTCAGTCTTCAGACGCTGTCTCTTATTGATTCAGATGTGAATTCAGATTTCAGAACTTAACACTTAAAAAAAACAAACGCCACCTAAATTTAACTACTTTTTTAATAAGTGTAATTTTAGTTACTTTTGCTTATATTTGTGACCGGAGTGAGTATCAACTAACATATTGGGATAATTAAGATTTAAATATTTTAATCCTAATGTGATCAAGCAAGACCCATGATTGTTAACCCCTGAATTTAGTAAAAAAAAAAATTATGTGAGACGGTCTCACACGTGAGATGAGTCTCGTTGAGAAAGTAAATGGTTTGTCCTTTATTGGTGGGGCAGGGCAAGCCCATATTCTCTCTTACGAGACCAGTCTCAATGAGACCATCTCACACAAGACTTTCTCATGCTAAAAATTAGAATTAAATGAATATATAAATTAACGTGAAACAATAATTTGAAAATAGATGAATTTAAAGCTGAAATGCTTTTCATTTTGCAGATTCCTCATTTACTTTCCGCAAATTTGTAATTCATATTTTACGTCATCCGCACTACAAATTGAAAAGCTAACTTTATTTCCCATTCTTCAATCACACCGGTTGATTTGGCAATTTCGAAACAAATGGATATTTCAGTCATAACCAATTCAATTTCGCCAAAAGTTTAACCAACTAAATGCTGATGTTATGAACTGGGATCAATTTAACAAATAAAGAGTAGAAATTGTAGAAATTAGGGTTTATAAGAAGAGAAAAATACAGATTGATAGAAGAAATTAGAGATAATTGAGAGAATTAGAAGAATTAGAAGAGATTTGAGGGGGAAATGGGGAAGAACAGTTAAGGAGAGAGATTGGGAAATTTGTTATCACTTTTCATATCCTTTTTTCCACTACAATTCAGGCTTATAAGTGTAAACCCAATCACATTTGCACATCTCACCCTTCTACTTTAAGAAAATAACAAACTACCCCCATTAACAAAAACGACAGCATACTAAAGTGACCCTACTAATTACCTAATTAACGACATAACACCAAAACGACACCGTAGGCTTTATTCCCGATATTAACGGTCACTTCCAAACCCCTAATCATAACATTAACAAACTACCCCCATTAACAAAAACGACAGCATACTAAAGTGACCCTACTAACTACCTAATTAACGACATAACACCAAAACGACACCGTAGGCTTTATTCCCGATATTAACGGTCACTTCCAAACCCCTAATCATAACATTCCCCATTGCTTCAGAAAATCCTTGTCCTCAAGGATTTAACCAATCCCTTTAGCAACTTTGTGATTCATCGTGTCAAATAGGTGAAGTCCTTGATCCACTTTATCAACATGCAAACAACCCATGAGGATGGCAGGAGAGAGAACGTTACCCGACTTAACTTCAATGGGTTTCACCAATTTGAACCACCAAAATGCTCGCTCGACAACCATGTCGCCCAAATTATGAATCCAGTCGGCCATTATAAGTGCAAAAGCTCCCATTTTTGATAACAAGTGAGCTGCATCAGTCAATTTCGTGAGACAGTTGGCCTTAAATCCAATAGTCACTTCTTTGACCATACAATTAAAATAGGGAACAACTGCAAACAAAAGTTTTCTTATAGCTGCAGAACACTTATCTTCACCCCTTGAACTCATTCTACATTTTGAGAATCCACCGAAAACACCTCCACAGATTGCACTAATTGTAATGATTTTCTGATCATACTGGTCACCTTCGCACAAATCAATTGCATGTCCTGAGCTCTTCAACACCACAACTCCTGCCTTTTCACCCATGACAAAACCACCCCGTTCTTCATCCCATGGCTTAAAAACAGTCAATGGATCATCATTTCTCCACAAATCAATGGGAGGAATGTCAACTTCAGTGCAACAAATAGGAATTGAATTAGCTTCTTCTCGGTGGGTATGATTTTCTGCTCTTATCATCAATTCCGCTGCAAGTCTTGAAGTGAGCCAATCCTGAGTTGCATTGTTCACAAATCTTGCTCTTCTAGACATTTTAGTTCTTGTAAATCCATCTCCAGCAATTGCAAATGATGTATCCATTGCCACATACTCTGCATCCCTGACTGCAGCACTTACATCAACAACAGCAAAACCACTTACTTCAGTCACATGAATAATAGTACCCATTGTTGGGTTTCGATCAAACATGCGCAGCGGAATTTAGCATTTAAAATTTTGAAACCCAAAGCCATGGATCCGTTCATATGATTAAATCAAATACAATAACATGAATATAGGATAAAACTAACCCTTGATGGCTATCAAATTCTCTTGGTCTTTGGTGGAGGTTTGAAGACTTGATCACGATCACAAAGCTTTGAACACGAACTTTGAAGATGATGATTTTCACCCTCTAGCGGTATCCACACTTCGAACGAATATCAAAGGAGCTTCTTTGATCTTGGTTGCTAGACCAAATTGTGAAACACTTTTCACAATCAAAAGAACTATATGGAATTTATTTTGTGTTTTATTTTGTTCTTCAACCAAGAATGTCTTGGAACAAAATAAACCCTCTCTCAAACTCTTTGAGACTCACCAAATCATTAGCTTAGAGTGCTGGCCGAATTTGGTCTTTTATACACAAGCATGACCTATTCCAAATAGGAAACTTGTGTCAAAATCCGTCCAAAATTCGTTTCCTAATCAAATTAGGAATCTGCCACCCGACAGTACTGTGCGGCCGCCCAAAAACCTCTGTGCGGTCGTACAACTATCTGAAACAAAACTAGTACATTTCTGAGCTAAGTGTGCGGCCGCCCAGTCCATTATGTGCGGTCGCCCACTTCCCAGAAAGTCCAGAATTTCCAAAATTCCAATGTAGTCCTTTTAAAGATTCGTTCTATTGTGTGTGACCCTCTAGGATTATACTAAGTTGGCAATGGGTTCAAACATGAAACCATAAGATATGATTAGGTTCTAGCAAACCGTCATACCTACCCAAATAGTATAACTAGATACAAGTTCGCATTCCTTTAGAATATGTCACAATCCTTTTGTCCACGATGTCATTGAACACAAGTCATGGTCAAACAGTCAACTTGTTTTGTTCAATACTTTCTCGATTCCGAATATGTTGATAATTCAAATGCTATTGATCCAATCAATCCATTTGAGTCCGGCCGAACATTTCATCAACATCATTCCTACGAGTGGCCCAAGCTTGACATCTCTCCGAGGAGGGACAAATTCATTTAGCTTATTATTCTTCCCTACGTGAATCCGATTATGCCAATCATACCCTTTATAACTTCCCGGTTAAAGGTAGCGTTTGAATATGTCAAACATAATGTTCATCAAGTGGAAGACTATAATAACTTCATGTCTAAGGATTCAAATGACATAACTAATATGAGATATATGTTTGACATGGACCATGACATAAATCTCATACAGCGGGTCTTGTCCAGTACCTTGTTCCAAACAAGTACCCATAAATCTAACATGATCATCGCATGATCATTTAGCCTTTATACTAGTGCTTAACAAGTACTAGGGACGGAGATTATTATAAGTAAACATGAACAATAATAATAGTCAAAACATCTCTTTATTGATATGAAATAAATGATAACAATTACAACGTTTATTAAACGTGCCTAGGGCACCACTACCAACACCCATTATAGGTGCTAAAACACCATAACCTGCAGCAATTGCTGAAGCATCTAAACAAATAGTGATCGCCATTAAAATTCCACCGGTTAATGAAGTATTCCAGCCTTTCAAAACAAATTTAAGGAGCTTGGCCATACAAGCAGTCAGCCTTGGTACTATGCCCCAGGTTGTTAATTTGTTTGCGCTGTCTACTAGCACCCCAAACCAACTCCATGTATCCCAAATTAGCTTATCACTTAAACAAACTTCCCAGTCAAGAACTCCCAATAACAGAAGCCTTGACAAGTCCAACATTGCTGCAATGACACTCAACTCATGAAGAACCTCTTCCGCAACCCATAATCCAGCATTGGTGAGCATGGCACCACTCATCGCCCCCTCATTCCGATTGTCATGGCCCAACTGCTGCAGTTTAATTTTGACCATGAAATGCATATAGTTATGAGCAATATGGGGAACATCATTTATGCCTTCGAGTAAAACACCCAAAATCCTCTTGAAGTCACCAGGAGTAATTACAAAAAATTGTGCATATAAATTATGCGATAACTCCAAAATGAGAGCACAAGTAATGTCCTCCACATGGTTGTTCTCATTCTCCATCGCATTGATGGAAGTCCAAGTCATCATGGAGTCATGGACCATTATAGAAAATGTTTCCACTCTTTGATTTTGCACCACATTTTCTACCATAAAACCTTTGGCAATAGCACCAGCACCATTCCGAACCTCTTTATGCACTTTCATCTTGACTGTAATCCTCTTAAGGTGAGATTTAATCCAAGAGAACTCAACATGTACTAATCTAACTTTGTTGAAATATTTCAAAGTTCTCTCACATACTGTCAATAGCTTCTTTGATTTTAAATCAGTTTTGAACCAAGACGTTTTTGGTTGAAAGCGGTGGTTACATTGGAGACCATAACTGATGGCATGCGTTTTCAAACCCTCATTTATGTCAACTTCAGATCTCAACCACTTCAAGCACATGTTATCAATATTTGGTGCTAATGGTACAGCATATTTGTAGGACAATACATCACTAACACTCTGATGTATTATAAACGTACCTGCTTCTCCATCCATGTTTGTAACTGATAGGAGTTCCTCCGTTATTTCTGCTGGGACTTTTAACGAACAGTTGGCGTGCTTTAGTTTGGTTTGTTCTCTCCTTGCATTTTTACCCGCCTCTGCATCATCCGAACTCTCTTCATTCTCATTTAGAGCTGCTACTTGAGGAACACGAGTTATGATAGAGCTATCATCATGTGTCACAGTACATAAACCTGTAGTTTCATCTGCAACTTCAGCAATTACAGAACCATCGTCTATATCAGGAGAAGGAGATTTGGAGTTATTTATTCTCATAGCTTCAGCAGAGAAAACCAAATCTCTAGCAGTACCAAATCTAATCTTCACTTTCTTTACAAACTCCTCCCATGGTAAACCTTTTAGCTCTTCTCTGTAGGCATAGAACCAAAACTCTGCACTCCCTTCCAGATGTTTGGTCGCTAATTCAACTTTCTCATGCTCCAGAACAGATCTATAATAGAAGTAATTGCGACATCTAAGTATCCACCATAAATGATCATGACCATTGAAACAAGGAAAATCAGTAAATTGCGCATTGTTTTCCGATTCCGCCTTCATATTTCCCTCATCATTTTCCTTCACTAGATTCAACAGCAATCGTTTGATATCGGTCATAGTTTCCTTCATACGTTTGAATCCGTAATCCGAAGTTTCAAAACGATTGTCCATCTTCATTGCGTTGTCCACTGATCGAGAGGGCTCTAGATACCAATTGTTATGAACTGGGATCAATTTAACAAATAAAGAGTAGAAATTGTAGAAATTAGGGTTTATAAGAAGAGAAAAATACAGATTGATAGAAGAAATTAGAGATAATTGAGAGAATTAGAAGAATTAGAAGAGATTTGAGGGGGAAATGGGGAAGAACAGTTAAGGAGAGAGATTGGGAAATTTGTTATCACTTTTCATATCCTTTTTTCCACTACAATTCAGGCTTATAAGTGTAAACCCAATCACATTTGCACATCTCACCCTTCTACTTTAAGAAAATAACAAACTACCCCCATTAACAAAAACGACAGCATACTAAAGTGACCCTACTAACTACCTAATTAACGACATAACACCAAAACGACACCGTAGGCTTTATTCCCGATATTAACGGTCACTTCCAAACCCCTAATCATAACAGCTGACCAATATGTCTGTTTTCCAATTCCTAATTTTTTTTTGATTTGCAAATGGAAGTCGCAATTAAATGGTGGCCATCTCCGTATGTACTGAGCATCGCAAGGTAACCCAGCAAATCATGGATAGGGGGTTAGTTAGAAATAAATTAGACATTGCATCTTAGGCGTTAGTCAATTTATTGTTAGGAAAATAACGGTTTTCTTGAAAATGACGGAAATAATAAATGCAAATGGGGACGAAATTAGACGAGGTTTGTGTTGGACACAATCTCCGTAAGAAGTAAATGCCCCGCACTGGTGCTAACGGTTACTGGCAATCTTCTCGTAAGATTCAACGACTTTAACTGTCGTTAATAGGAGAACTCCAAATTAACGACCTCGGCGAACAAATATAAGTATTTGGAACTTCTGGACTTGAAGGGAATTTAATGCTTCAATATGCTCTCTCTCTCTGACCATCCTGGAGGGGCTATTTATAGTTTCTGAAGAGTTACAGGGACCTGTTGGGGAATAGGCACAATTTGTAATGGATCAATCCTGGCCGTTGGATCACACCTGATCAAGGAACCAGATTCAGCGAACCGGCCCCGATCTAGTGTGAACGGGTGCAACTCCTTACCGCCCTGGCAGCCCATCTAACCATATCAGGCCCAACCGCCACAAGCCCACCTGGACTGGACCGAACCACTCGACCGCTACCAAGCCGAATTTGGTCAAAAGTCTAAGTCTCCACAGCTCCCAGCGACCGATGCAAAGTGCGCCCTAAACCGCCCATTCCGCCCTTCGCGGGTTGTGGGTCAATATTGAGCTAGTCCAAAATTAGCTCAATTGACCACTAGCTAGCATGGTTGGCCCAAAGACCCACTTAACTTGTATGGTAGGAAGCCCACACTTGATTGATACCACTTTAGATGAGCTATATTAAATACTCTCATCCTTTTCATTTTCCAACCAATGTGGGATACATGACTTTCCATATTTCCAACTCTTCATAAACTCATTTCAAGTTGCATACTTTGGGCATTAATTTCTCATTCACCCAGAAATGGTTTTGAGTAAATAAATGCATTTTCCTAATCTACACTAAATGTAGATTTCAATTTAGCAACTTATTTTCATTTACACAAAATGAAATCATTTTGAAAATTTGGTCAAAATGTGGTCAAACCACATTTGTCGGACCCATTTTCAACATTTATCGGGATTAATACGAACATGATTGCGGAAATTTGAGTTATCCGGATTGGGTTGCAATAATGATAAGATTCATATTGAGATGGACTCACTAATAGCTTTTAATGTCTCATGCAAGGGCAACATTCACCGGTTGGCGCACTCAAGTTGCTCACTGATTATAGATTGTTGATACAAGCTTTTACTCAAGTATGGTGTTCATTTGCATATAAGGAAAGCAACATAGTAGCGAATTTTTTGGCAAAACAAGCGGCGGAAATGGGCTCTCTCACTCAATCTTTTAAAACCCATATTTGTATTTATATCCACTTTTGCTTAATGACAGTAAGGAGTGCTTATATGCTTGCAATGTTTTAACTGAGTATTACCCTAATTGTTTTGAGATATCTTTCATTACCAATGCATTCTTCATTTTCAATATCAATTAAACCCGGTACTATCAATTCTCCTTCCTTGATATAATTTTATAGTAAATTTTTAATTTTGCATTTATTAGTTGTCAATTTGACATTTAATAAATGCAAAGTTATGATTTAATTATAGATTTGTTTTTGTGTTGTTTTGTTGTTGAATAAGTTGTTTAATTCTCGTTTTATTATTATGATTTCTCCCCTTTGTTGGGACATTTTGTATTTTCCACTTTGTTGGGAACTTTTGTCTTATCCCTATTGCTGAGAGCCTTTGTCTTCTCTCCTATGTGAGATCCTACGAATGATGTTAATATTGTTTCTTGGTTCAATGCTTGAGATGCTTGGTTGCGCATTTACTGCCGACTCAAATGCAACACTTGATCGTGTTTTCAAAGCCAAATTCTTAGCGTGCGAGGGTTTATTAAAGGTTGATGTTGAGCCGTGTCAACTTTTGTTTGGAGATGCATTTGGGCATCACGAGTTATAGTACCCAAGGACACTCATTGGAGATTTGAATCGGGTTTGGCCATCACTACCCAAGATGTATTAGGTTTTTTATGTCTAGATAATTGCAGATATTATAATTGGACGAGCCTCCGACAGTTGTGGAGTGTCGTCTTCTTGAATTTTATTAATGCAATTATGTGTTGTTTTCTTATAGAACTGAGATTACGAGAAATCTTTTTACTACGTACTCTCTCCGTCCCATTTTACGAGTCAAAAAATAGGCGAGTTTAAGAATTAAGGAAAATGTGATGTGTTGTGAGTGTTTAATAATGGGTAGGAGAGAGAAAGTGGGGTAGAGAAGAGTTAGTGGATAATTGTTGTGAGTATGACATATATGACTTACTTTCCATTTTAAGATTTTGACTCTTAAAATGGGACATCCTTATAGGAAATTTTTTACTCTTAAAATGAGACGGAGGGAGTATTTTGTTTGAGACAAAAACTTGTGTGCATACATGCATGATCCGTCTCATCCATGAGACGGGTCTGTTTTTGACCCGCCCGCCCGACCCACGAACCGACTCCAGGACCCAGGGGTCGAACCTGCCACGTGGCAGTCTCTCATAGGCCCAATTTTTTTTTATTTTTTTTTGGTTTTTTTCGGTTTGTCAAAAGTAATAGTTACTATAACTTAATGTAATGACTGTATTCATATAAAGTAACAGTTTGTATACATAAAAGTAATACATGTATACAGAAAAGTAGCAGTCTTTTTTTCTATGTTTTATTCGTTTGCCAAAAGTAATACTTATTACAACTAAAATGTAACGAATGTGTGATTTATATGTAATAATGTTTATACATAATTGTAACACATATGTATAGAAAAAGTAATAATTCAACCATTTACATTTTTAGAGCTAAAAACACTTGATTAGTGTTACATGTAAAAGTATTACATTATCTATAGAAATATGTTATAATTTCTTTTATTAAATTGTTACATTTACTTGTACAACACAATTACATTCATATATGAGTTGTTACTTTTCAAATGTTACTTTCTTTCAAAAAATTAAATCAAAATACACAATATTTTACATTTTTGCAAAAGCATTATTACATTTCAGTATAAATGATAATTACATTTAGATATTGTTTGGGTTACATGTAATTATAGTTAGTATTACATTTGAAAAAATGGATAAAACGAGCTTTTGTTTTTGTAAAACAGGTGTTACGTTATCTTATGAACAATGTTACTTTATATGTATACAGTCATTACATTAAGTTATGGTAACTATTACTTTTGGTGAACAGCTGAAAAGCAGAAAAAATAATATAAAAACTCAAAAGAAACAATTTTTTTTTTTTTTTTGGTCTTCTGGGAGGTTGCCACGTGGCGGGTCATGCCCCATAGGTCATGGGTCGACCCGTTTCATGCATGAGACGGATCCCCTTGTTCTCATGGGAGAACGCATTTTGTTTGATTGTAATCCTTTCATCCATAGGTTAGTATAGGGTAATTAAGTCAATTCAATAATATTGGCGCTGAATAAATTCACGTCCACCATTCATTCGTTCTTCCTCTTTCGCCTCTCGCCAGAAACCCTATCCCTCGTCAACAATGGCTGCCGCCGGCGCAAACTCCCCTGCCATCTTCAACGCCCCCCATTACTCTTCTTCCAAACCCTCCAAACTTATTCCCAGATTTACCGTACCAATTCCATCAAATCCCCGGAAACCCGCTCCCCTCCGCCACCGTCAGCCTCTGCACATCACCAACGTTCTATCTAGCCCCAAACCCACCACCGCCGCCTCTACCGCCGCCGAGCCAAAACAAACATATGTTTCTCGATTCGCCCCCGATGAACCAAGAAAAGGCAGCGACGTCCTCGTGGAAGCCCTCGAGCGTGAAGGAGTTACTAATGTATTCGCTTACCCAGGAGGTGCGTCAATGGAGATCCATCAAGCTCTCACCCGCTCCACCACCATCCGCAACGTTCTTCCGCGTCACGAACAGGGCGGCGTTTTTGCTGCCGAGGGATACGCCCGTGCATCTGGCCTGCCCGGCGTTTGCATAGCCACATCAGGCCCAGGCGCAACAAATTTGGTGAGTGGACTTGCCGACGCCCTCCTCGATAGCGTCCCTCTTGTCGCCATTACCGGTCAAGTCCCCCGCCGCATGATTGGCACCGACGCTTTCCAAGAGACCCCAATTGTGGAGGTAACGCGCTCAATTACCAAGCATAATTATCTAGTTTTAGATGTAGAAGACATCCCGCGTGTGGTTCGTGAAGCTTTCTTTCTTGCATCTTCGGGTCGACCTGGTCCTGTTCTGATAGATGTCCCAAAGGATATTCAACAGCAGCTAGTGATACCAAAATGGGATCAACCAATGAGGTTACCTGGTTACATGTCTAGGTTACCTAAACCACCTAATGTTTCCCATTTGGAACAGATAATTAGATTAATATCTGAGTCAAAGAAACCGGTTTTGTATGTTGGGGGTGGGTCTTTAAATTCGAGCGAGGAATTAAGGCAATTCGTCGAGCTTACCAGAATCCCCGTGGCAAGTACTTTGATGGGTCTTGGGGCTTACCCTGGTTCTGATGATTTGTCCCTTCATATGCTAGGAATGCATGGTACAGTGTATGCTAACTACGCGGTTGATAAGAGTGATCTATTGCTAGCGTTTGGTGTTAGGTTTGATGATCGCGTTACTGGAAAGCTTGAAGCTTTTGCTAGCAGGGCTAAAATTGTTCACATTGATATTGATTCTGCTGAAATAGGGAAGAATAAGCAGCCACATGTGTCTGTTTGTGGGGATTTGAAGCCTGCATTAGAAGGTTTGAACAGAATATTGGAGAAGAAAGGTGTTAGCAGTAAGCTGGATTTCTCGGATTGGAGGAAGGAGTTGAAAGAACAGAAAGTCAATTTTCCATTGGGCTTTAAGACTTTTGGAGAAGCTATTCCTCCTCAATACGCAATTCAGGTTCTTGATGAGCTGACAAATGGGAATGCGATAATCAGTACTGGGGTAGGGCAACATCAGATGTGGGCTGCCCAACATTACAAGTACAATCGACCTAGACAGTGGCTGACCTCCAGTGGGCTTGGGGCTATGGGTTTTGGACTTCCTGCTGCTATTGGAGCTGCTGTTGCGAGACCAGATGCAGTTGTTGTGGATATTGATGGTGATGGAAGCTTTATAATGAATGTGCAGGAGCTTGCTACTATTCGTGTTGAAAATCTTCCTGTCAAGATAATGCTGTTGAATAATCAACACCTGGGTATGGTTGTTCAGTGGGAGGATCGTTTCTACAAGGCAAATCGGGCTCATACTTACTTGGGTAACCCATCAAAAGAGTCGGAGATTTTCCCTGACATGTTGAAGTTTGCAGAAGCTTGTGATGTACCCGCTGCTCGAGTGACAAAGAAGGGAGAATTAAGGGCTGCTATTCAGAAGATGCTTGATACCCCTGGGCCTTACTTGTTGGATGTTGTGGTTCCACATCAGGAGCATGTTTTGCCTATGATTCCAAGTGGTGGGGCTTTCAAGGATGTGATTACCGAGGGTGATGGGCGATCTTCATATTGAGCTTCACTGCCAACAAATTAGAGTACTGGCACTGTATGTAGCGGCTCTAGGCTTAATAAAAAAGGTGTGTCCGGTGTTCAATTGGAGGCAAGTTAGTTGCTTTTTGTTTTTATTTATTTAATTTTGCTATTTAATTTGTATTGACTAGTTGTATCCTTTTATTATGTTTGTAGTGATGGGAGGTATCTGTCAGTTTGCTTAGATTGATTTTGATATAATTTTCAGTTTTGCTGTATACTATTCTATTAGTCAAGATTTCTCTGTGTATATTCGGGTAGTATTCCTTTTTCATCGGACTAAGGAAATTGTTTATTTTTATATGGTACAAATTGGGGTGGTTTAGCCGTATGTCGAAAATGTGATTCATTTTGTTCTCCACACTGTAAAAAATGGCTTTGAAGTTAATTTCGAAAAATAATTGCTCATGCGCAGAAGTTGATTTTTAGCTCCTAAAACTTGAGTGCATTGTTGAGTTTGATCTGGGGGTGGCAATCACCACCTTCAAGTCTTACTGCACTTGAGAACTTGTTTCGCCCAGTTGATGTTCATGGAGGACATTTTGCAAGTTGCAACATAATACTTTCTGTTTGACTACATTATGGAAGGTCAACTTAAGTACAATGTTTGGATGAATTAACTGAAGAGTCCAATTTAGGAACCATTTGTTTCTCCATGAATTTGTGACCATTAACTGGATGGTCTGTCTAGAAGCAGCTACTGGTGAAGATACAGAGTATCCTTTCTTGGGAAATTACTATGTCAAAGGCAATAACAACAAGAACATCAATCAAAGAAGCAGTTGAAAATCTATTGTAGCTGTCCCAGCATCTATTGACTTCCACATGCAAATCTTCGTTGGCTTCTACCTTGGTAATCTCTTCTCCTCGTTACTTTGATCTGATATTTCTATCTTATTATTCAAATCTGTCATTGTTTTGAGTATTTTTTTTTTCACATTGTACCTTATGAGCACCTGATGTTCTATACCTTGCTTAATAATTGTAGTAACTAGTATCACCATAAAATGTTACTCGGAAAATAATTCATACCATATGCAACATATAAAGCAAGTATAAAAATTGTTTAAGTAAATATATTATAGAAAGCGAGTGTTTATGTTTTTGTTAATTTTAAGTTTGTATTTTATTCTCAATATTAATGTAAACAAGCTGAGAACAGTCTAAGAGAAAGACTCACCTGTGAACTACTCCCTCTGTCCCAAAATGAATGTCCAAGAAATGTTCAAATTGACTCTTTACTCTTGATCAAAAGCAGATTTGAAAATTTTCAGACATTTATTTCGGGACGGAGAAAGTATCAGTTTTTGTGTCAATTAACCAAGTTGTAAGAGGTCTGTTGTATGTCGTTAAATCTGCCATCATGAAGGTGCTATAGTATCATTTGCCGATCTTGTGGTATAATAATACAACTTACGTGCTCAACTGATCTTTGTTCTAGTAGACCTTTCCTAAGTCCATTGTGGATATCAAAACTGAGTTACGAATTAATGAATTATGAAACAGATAAAGCCATATCAAATAAAAGGCCATTTGATTATGTTCTTGAATTGTGTGCATGTTACTAGTCGCAGTTTCAAATCTATTCACAGTATGCTTGCTCTTTGGGAGACAAAACCTCTGAGCCATTTCATAATTTCTATTTTCGTAGCATACTTTAACGAAGTTAATTTATAATGTTTTAGCTCCCAGAAGAAACTGAACTAACAGTGGGTTGCTTGTATCATTTGGCCCAATAATGTGGTTGTTGATATGACTTAGCTGAAACCTTTAGTATGATGACTCAAAAATGTTGCCACCTGAATTCATTTGTTAAGTCTGGGATTTGACATTGGGCCATAGGTGGATCGAACCTTGTAGGGAACATAATTTTTGCAACAGCCTCAAAGTTTGGGGCGTTATATGAACTATACAAATCTAACTGGCATTAGATTTTCAAGTCATAGTGTCTTACTACACTTGATAACTTGTTTGCCTCAGTTGATGTGCTTGTGGTAAATTTCCAGTTGCAACATACTGCACTTACATTTTCCCTTCATCATAATTCATGGCAGATCAATTTAAGTACTCCCTCCGCCCCAAACTTATAGTTACTATAATTGAATGCGGGGAGATTAAGAAAAAAGTAGGTGTTGTGAGTGGGAAGGGGAGAGAAAATGAGATAGTGGATAGTTGTTGTGAGTGCGGAGGTGAGAGAAAATTGAACATTTTGGGTTAGTAACCATAAGTATAAGTATGGGACGCCCAAAACGGAAATAAGTAACCATTAATTTGGGATGGAGGGAGTACATTGTTTAGATGAATGAACTGAAGATTCCATTTCAGGAACCATTTTTTTCTCTGTGAGCCAGTGCTACCAACTGGCTGGTGTCTCTGGAGAAGCAACAAAGACATTGTTCATGCTTATTCATGGTCTAGCAAGCAAGCAATTCTTATTCACAGGCTTCTAATTGTTTTGTGGGGTTCTGGAAGTTTACGAGGTATTACCTTTAGATTGGTGAAAAGTATATTTCCTGTTACGAGACATGATTCCTGAATTCTGCTGACTATTTGAAGTTAGACTGGGTGTTTAAGAAGTTGAGGCAAAGTGAAAGGGGTATTATCGTAAGAAAAACCAAAATTTAAGTTAAAAAAAGATCAGGATCAATGCATCCAGAAAGAAACATCTCTCAGACTACTGAAAAGTAATCATTAGCAGTTTTAGGAGCCTTTTGGCACAGCTTTCTTAATCACTTCTCTGTAAACCCTTTTACACTAGTTCTAGAATAAGCCACCCAAAGAATATGAAGAGCAGGAAAAAGGATTAAGATAGCTGTTCCAAAGGGGCCTTTAATTTCCTGCTACTTTATTTATACAGGTTATATATTAGGTTAACTTACATGTTTGATACATAACAATGGTTACATTATTATTATCAAGGAACAGCAACTCTGGTTACTATAATGTTGTGCAATCTTGTTTTAGTTATCAAACAGTATACATATTCTGAAATAATCTTCCTTCTATACTTGAGGCGAAGATGTATCAAAAGATTTTCTCCTTACCAGTAGGCAGGTGATTTCTGAAGGTTGAGCATGTTTATTGTCAGGACTACACAACACAAAGTCAGGCCTATGAAGTGCCAAATTCAATCGATCCTCCCCCACAATCATGCCAGTCGCATCGAGCAGAACATGCCATGAATTCCGATGGGCTTCCGAGGCCCAATGCATCGAGTAGTGGACCCCATTCACAACCGCTGGATAAGAAAATAACCCTTTTGGGCTGTTCTTGTTTTTCCTTCTAAAGTACTGGCTGAGTTGCGATCCTTTGATCCTTAAATCCAACCAAGTCTCAGGTGCTTGGATTACTTTTGATTCCTTGTAACTCGCAAATTCTTTTATGTAATCATTTTCTTGCTTAATAATTGTCATGTAGAAATTCCCCCTGAAGAACGGATAGCTCTCTCCAACCAACATCATGGCATCCCTATAAGTCGATGTGAAGAGAACAAGGTACTCGTCATCGGGCAGTCCACAATCTTTTAAGACTTTGTTTCGAGCTTGAATTTCTGGGATTGAGATGAAACCTCCTTGGAAGGAGGATTTCTTGGTGAGAATATCAAGCAATCTTGATGGCTCTAATTGTGTTTTTTCTAGGTCGGGATGGTTGCTTCCAATTGACTCCCTAAATGTGCCTCTTGGGGATTTTCGCTTGTCGTCAGATGAAGGCTCTAAAGGTGTTTCTTTGATGCAAAGATCATAGAGGTCAGTTTTGTCTTTTCCTTCAACTAATGCATTGGAATACTCTGGATACTTTGCAAGCACATACTGTTCAACATATTGCATTTCTGTGGGTGTGATGGGCCCCGACCATCTGAGATCTATTCCATGGAGTGTTGATATGGCTTCTGCTATTATGTGTGCTGGAATCACTGTATGTGCTTTCTGTTTCATACAAATTTGTCAGATTAATGGATTAGAAAAGATCTTTTAACAGGATAATAATAATTCTTGAAGGAGATGAGATATTAATGAAATTACCTTAAAAACCATACTGCTCGGTCTGCCATTTTCAAGTGCTGATTTGGTGCCAGATGTGAGGAGGGATTTTCTCATGTCTCGCTCTGTCGTTGCTCGATTTGTGGTAACCTTAATTTTGACAAGTTTAAGACGATCATGTTTAGAACTAAAGGTTATAATATATATCAGAGAGAATAAAAATTCTTGTGTCAGTAGTAACTACCTTAGATCTAACTTGTATGCTCTTTGATTCTTCAGTATTCCTTCCCATAGTCCTCTTTGACCTTTCTTTCTCTTTCTCTCTCTGAAAATGAAGTGGCCTTCTTTCCAATGAACAAAACCTTTCCTGGGGAAATGTCTGAATTCTAAATTCACTATCCAAAAAATTACGCGGATCTGCAGGAAACACGGAGAGAGATTGAGAGAGACTTTGTTGCTCCCTCCACTATTACTTCTCTGTTATGTAGAATTCAGGTTTGAGTTGTTCAGGTATATAAGAATATTCTATAAGGAAGTTGCAGAGAAAATAGGATATAGAAATAAAGGCAAGACCGATCCAAACTTCACATGTATTTCTTGTTGCGGTTTAGGATATAAATTTAAATAGATGGTTAGTACTTTGTGTCGAGGAAGAAAGAGAAGTGCACTGACAACTGACAAGGACAATGGTAATTTCTTGGAACTTAGAATCATGAAATACTAGTTAATTATTACCATTAGTTAACCTTGGTTTAGATAGGGTTCCATTGAGCTTAGTGAGTCACCGAGTTATTTCTTGACTAGGTATCAGTGTAAGGATGTGGCAACAATCAGACGTTGACAAGTGTTCTATTGGGTACTAACTCGTGAGCGAGCCAGGATTGTGACCCACAAGGTGAAACCCTATTAACCTGAGTAGGACTCACCTTCATTGGCTATATTATATACCAATGGGTTAAGGTCATACTTCTCCACCAATATGATTAGAGGACTCCGCAATAAGTTTCTATTTTATGAAACAGTAAACAAAGCATCAACTGTGTTCAATTTAGGATTGATGTCACTCGTTGAATTTAAAAATGTTAAGACTGAATGTGACGTATGAAGGACAATGTACTTGGGCACGCTGGTTGCTGGGCCCATTTTTTATTTATGAGATAGAAAAATGTAAATTAGAGGGGGGTTGAGTAGGCTTTAGATCTTTCTCGAAAAAAGTAACAAGATGAAAAAGGATATGTCATGTAAATGTACATATGCATTAGGGAAGGACCATTTCAGAGATTGAGTAACATTATCAAATGGAATATGTTGGTTTTCTTGACATTTATTTGTGGAATAAAATGGAAACATGAAATGAAAAGCAATAGTGAATTATCTGAAACAGTTGGGACACAAGTTTTTTTTTTTTTTTCATGTATAAAAGGTGGATTGGTTTAGTTATTCCTATTTTGATGCTTCAATGCTGAAAAGGTAAACGAAATTGATCCCTGTGAGATATGGACTGGACTTTTTGCTGGAAATTTTTGATACTTCTGCCTCTGTCCTATCTTAATATTCTTGCAGTAAATGTCTCTAACAATGTTCTCTTTCACTTCGATATAAACAATGCTAGAGAGAGAAAGGGAGATGCCGTTTGAAGATTCCTCGAAGAAGAAAGTACATATGGACAAGGTCAAAAAGAACATAATATCTCTCTGTGTATTTTTGGATAAATGGACGAAATGATTGGACAATGCTAAGCCTTCCAGTCCTAAACCAACCTGGCTGCCGTAACCCCAGCATCCCCTTTTCTTTATTAAATCAATTGTTTTTTTAAAAAAATTTAGACAATCTGCTCTGAGCTCATGTCATCCCATGCGACCCGTTACCTAACCCAAAAAGTTGATTTTTGGATGCTGGTTACTTAAATATATCATATTATGATCTCATTTGATTGAATAACATTAATTTATAAATAATTGTCCCCCTATAATCTAGTCTTTTTGTATGAATATTCCTTGAAGCTCCTCTTGTTAATGATAATGTTCTGTCTTGCTACTAGTTGGACTTTACACACACAATCTAGCTTAATTTGTATGTTGACTTCAGTTTTTGCAGATAAATTGACCATCTCAACTTACGTCTGCATCCTACCCAAGGCGATGAATTTACAATTGCAGGAAACTTATTCTACAGAACAAAAACGGCTCTCTCTTCATGTAAATGCTGCTCCTCCATGCTGCTTCTTACTTTTTTTACGAAAGGGTAATTATTCTGGAACCACTAAACTTCTTTTCTGGTATGCTTCTAATTTAAGGTTGTGAAATTTGTTCCCATTAGTATTCTCCTTGTTTTCGCAGATGTGATTATTCTCTTAGTTAACGGGGACATCATTATCAGTAACGTTGTTTTAAGTGGAAACTCTTTTGTCTAATTGGACCGCAAATTTGTCTCTGTGTTACAACTTACAAGTTCATTACCTCTAAACTCTTTGCTTTTATAATGAAATGGTGCTATCTTAAATCGTTGCCCTCCTGGCTTTGTATATCATATCACATTTCTTGTTTTGTTCCTTGGTATTTCCCACGTATAAAAATTCAAAACACCTATAACAACCCTTTTGAGCCAAAGATTTCTTTATTTATTCCCTCCGCCAAAAAATGGTCTCATTTGAGTATGATGCTTTATTTGCTTGCACTTGGTACTTAAAATGTAATATGATGATAATTTTTCAGAAGTTTTGTTTTTGGGATAAAGAAAACAAGAAAGAACTCCCCGCCTCCCTAAAATCAGAGGAAATTGTAATAATACTTGTAGCAAGTAAATCTACACTTAATTTTGTTAAGAGTAATACTAAAGTCGCAAGAAAATACCACAAAATTTGGTCCACAAAATGATATGTCATGATTTTGTTGGTGCTTTTAATTAATTAGAGTGTGGCGGGTCCGCAATCGATGCAACCAACAAAATATCGCCACCACATTTTGTATTTGAACATGTTTTGTGCCCCTAGCATTACCCAACCCATTATGGTAAATTGGTGTGCTGCATGATTGTTAAGAATAAGCCATTTAGTGAATGAGAACTTGGGTTATAATCCGTAGTTGCACATTAATTGCCTCATTTTACAAGTCGGTTTTTGTTTTTATGAAGCGTGTTTCACTTGCTTTTACCATCTTAAATTTACTTTATACTCCCTTCATTTACAAATGAATGTTCGTTTTCAAGAGTTTTTGTGGGTAACTGGAAGCAATGTTGGACAATGCTAAGCCTTCCAGTCCTGAAGCAACCTGGCTGCCGTAACCCCAGCAACCCCCTCCCCCCATATATATATATATATATATATATATATATATCACTTGCAATTTAAATTTAGACAATCTGGTCAATTGAGTTCATGTCATCCCACGCGACCCACTACCTAACTCAAAAAGTTGATTTTTGGATGTTGTTACTTAAAATATATCGTAGATATCATTTGATTGAATAATAACATTTGTTTATAAACAATTGTCCCCCTATAATCTAGTCTTCTTTACGAATATTCCTTGAAGCTTCTCTTGTTAATGATAATGTTCCCTCTTGCTGGTAGTTGCACTTTCGTATACACACTCTATGTTAATTTGTACGTTGACATCTTCTTTTGCAGCTAAATTGACTATCTCAACGTAGGTCAGCACCAAACACAAGGAGATGAATTTACAATAGCAGTGAACATTTTTTACAGAAGAAAAATGGCTCTCTCTTCATACAAATTAAGCTTCTTACGGATGGTAACTATTCTGGAACCACTAACCATCTTCTTGGTACACTTCTAATTTAAGGTCATGAAATTTGGATATTTATAGAGTTAAATGCATATCTGGTGGGCGTTATTTGTTCCAGTATATTTTCCTTGTTTTCTCAGATGTGATTATCCTCTTTGCTAACACATTTAAGGAACATCATTGTCAGTAACGTTGTTTTAAGTGAAATATTTTATCTACCAAAGAGATCTAGCTCAAGCGATACCCGATGTTAGCTTCCCATGCGTTACGAGTTTGAATCTCGTCACGGAGATTTGTGTTAGCCTATTTATAGGCCCAATTGTTGCCTTCATGGCATTATGAATTAATATTAAAAAAAAAAAAAAACCTTTTTTTAAAAAAAAAAGTTGAATATTTTATTTAATTGGACCGCAAATTTACAACTTACAGGTTCATAACCACTAAACTCTTTGCTTTACACTCCCCTGTCCCTGAAAGTTTGTCCCAGTTTGACTTTTTATGGTTAGCACAAATGACCTTTGACCAAACATTGATGTCGATCTAATCATCCTAGTGAAATTCAAAAAATTTAATCGATATAAATCATCAAGTGATTTACCAATAACAATTTTTATAATTTCAGTGTGATCACAAGATTGACACGAATGTATGGTCAAAGTTAACATGTGTTGAAAAAAAAAAGTCAATATGGACAAACTTTCGGGGACGGAGAGAGTATAATGAAATGGTGCTATCTCAAACCATTGTGCCTTTGGCTCTGTATACCATATCACATTTCTTGTTTTCTTCTTTGGTAATTTCTACATGTAGAACATTGAATGATGAACATGTACAACAAGCCTTTTGATCCAAAGATGTTCTTCAAGTACTCCCTCCAACAAAAAAAAAAGGTCTTATTTGAGTATGTTACTTTATTTGCTTGCACTTACTTAAACTGTACTAGGATGATAATTTTATCATAAGAATAATTTGTGGGATAAACTGATAAAGAGAAAATGAAAGAACTCCCCAAATCAGAGGGAATTGTAATAATACTAGTAATAAGTAAATCTACACTTAATTCTGGTAATTTGTATGCTGCATGATTGTTAAAAACAAGCCATTTATTGGATGAGAACTTGGGTTATACTCCGTAGTTCCACATTAATTGTCTTTTTTACAAGTCATTGATTTTTGGATGTTTGTTACTTGAATACTCTCTCCGTCCCAAACTGATCTTCTCATTTGCCATTTCTTATTGTCCCAAAAAGTTCTTCACATTTCTACATTTTAGGCTTAAATAAAGCATGACTAGTGAAGCAAGTGTTCATATCCTTAAAAAGTTTGAATAGTCAAACGCGAAGATCATTTTGGGACGGAGGGAGTATATCGTAGCATGATATCATTTAATTGAATCATTACATTAGGTTTTAAACATCTATCCCCTTATAATCCAGTCTTCTTTACGAATATTCCTTGAAGCTCCTCTTGTTAATGATAGTGTTCTTTCTTGCTGATAGTTTCACTTTCACGCTCTCACACACACACACACTCTATTTAATTTGTACGTTGACTTAGGTTTTTTTTTTTTTTTTTTTTTTTTTTTGCAGCTATATTGACTATCTCAACGTACGCCAGCACCATACAGAAACAGAAGGAGATGAATTTAGAAATGCAGTGAAGTTTTCCTACAGAAGAAAAACGGGTCTCTATTCATACAAGTTTTACTGGTGGTAACTATTCTGGAACCACTAAGCATCTTTTTGGGGTTTCAAGCCACCCCCATTCCTTCTCCTTCTCCACCTATTTTGGTGCTGGAATCCCTCCAGATTTACTCAACTTAAATTGAATGTTGACGGGGCAGCCAGATTGCGGGGACAGGCGGCATTATTACGAATAAAAATGGGCATTCTATCTTTGGTTTTATAGGAGTTTGGTTTTAGTCAGTCAATAGGGGTTACATCAAATATCGTGGCTGAAATATAGGCTTTACGTGATGGTCTGAAATATGCTCGCTCACTTAATATTTGATGAATTATATGTTGAGATTGATTCTCTAGTTGCTTTTAGTGTGTTCTCGTCAGGCGTGCGAAATTTATTAACTGATTGCAAGGAAATCTAGGGCATATTTTACTCATCTTTGGTGCTCTTTTGCTTATCGTCAAGGCGACTCAATGGCTGATCTTTTAGCTAAAAATGCAGCAACCTCGGATAGTATTAAAGAATGTTTTGTAAATCCCCCTTTGTACTTGATCCCGTATGTAGTTAGTGATGATGTCGAAACTTCAGTGGTTAGGAAGCTCCCTGTGTATCAGGGTACAAACAGTGTGTGTAAAATAACTTTTACTAAAAAAAAAAACAAAAAAAAGCCTAGTCTTTTGAGTATAATACTCTCTCCTGACTGGGGAGGTGTTCTCGTTTTTTTGTTACATTTTCATCAGAGATAACTAAACTAACCTAAAATACTTAAAATTAAGATTAATACTTAAAAGTTTATTTATATTGACAATAAAAATATATTTAAAATTAATATAAATGCTTAAAGTTTATTTATATTGACAATAAAAAAAAAGTTGGGAATATCATTAGTGGAGTATTTTTTTTAGAAGAATGTTACTCCCTCTGTACCGTATTATATGTCATAGGTGTCAATGTTTTAGATGTGTTTATTTGATTGCCCCAATCTATTCATATGGGTAAAGTGGCACCTTCTATGGCATTGCAATGATTGTGTTTATTAGAATGAGTAGTATAAGAAGAACACCAAACTTTATACCTTATTTTTGGTAAAACGATATTTATTTTGAGACAAACAAAAATAGAAAGTAAGACATTTATTCTAGATTCTAGAACAGAGGGAGTACTTGGTATAAAAAAGAAGAAAATGAAAGAACTCCCAAAATTTTGTGTTTTTATAATGCGTGTTTCACTTGCTTATACCTTCATAAAATTACATTATACTCCCTCCGTCCCAAAACAGCTTTCACCCTTTTTGAAAAGCACGGGAATTAATAAAATGTGTAAGAAAAGTGGGTGGTGTGAGTGGGAAGGAGAGAGAAAGTGGGGTAGAGAATATTAAATGGATAGTTGTTGTGAGTGGAGAGGAGAGAGAAGTAGTGGGAATCTTTTCCATTTTGAGAAAGTGGGACTTACCAATGGGACACCCAAAAGGGAAATATGTGCGAAAGAAAATAAAATGCGTTTTTATAACTGGGCCAGTGTTTTTATAAAAAAATAATAATATTTGAAACTCTTGTCAGGTGGTTTTGACCAAATCAGCAAGCATGCATGCTATAGGTAGAAATTGAGTGGGGATTCGGTTGGAGAAACAGAAACTCCACTCCATCTTGATGAAGATATTACCACCTAACAATCAATTGTCAGTAAGCATACCCAAAGACAAAGTCTAGTTGCAGAAAAGGAATCGCAATTTATCTCTCACATCATTTTTGGGCCTGGAGGAATTTGAAGTACACAGGGTCAAAATAATAAATTAATGCAATTTTCCCTCAAAACTAAGGGAGTCAAAATGTTAAAATTCATCGTTTTTAGTAGTAAAATGTTATTTTCTAAAAATCTGAAAGTGGTAAAATTGACACGTTCTATAATGTACTCCCTCCGTCCCAAAATGATCTTCACACTTTTTTCGACGTTACCACGAAAGAACTTTGAGCAATGATTTTAAGTTGATTCAATTATAATAATGAAAATCTAAACCTTGTTATTGATAGTATTGTTGATGGTATATCAATAGCAAGTTTCAGATTTTCATTAGGATAATTTAATCAACTTGAAATTATTGTTCAAAGTTCCTTCGTAGTAACGTCAAAAAAAGTGTGAATCATTTGGGACGGAGGGAGTAAGTTCTAAAATGTAAGATGTCGGCCGACTCCCTTCGGCTCAACGTTTCTTCGTCACTGAACAACAATCAAAACACATTCCTTCAATCTACAAATGTAGTAACGAACCAGGTTTATTTGGAAGGGAAAAACTATTGACACAATGTTATAAGTTTATGAGGATAACAAGGGCTCATACCTATATTTGCTAAAAAAAAAAAAAATGCTTTGAAATCAACTCTTCCCTCAAACTAAAAAAATGGACAATCATTCTGAAACGTCAGAGTAGATTTTTTTTAGAGAAATTAACTAGAACATAGAAGCACAATGTTTCCAGCTCACCTAAACACAGTAGACAGAAAATTGGTCAAATATTGAACAAGATTAGACAACATAGAATGGACATATTTGGGTTGTGCTTTAGGCTTTACTCATCCTATTCTCAAATTAAACTGCATCAATTAATTCTGCACAACCATTTATACTGTGCCATATACATCCTCTTTCGCTGTTGATTTTTGGTAAGATGCGTGTGCATTATTCCTTTATAGGAATCGGTTAGGGTGGGTGGGGTTAGTTGCAAGACCAGTGTCCTGATGAACTGAAGATAATGTAAAAGCAAAGATAAACGATACATACCCTACTTATCATCGAGAATACAAGATTTGATTATGTCAGTCATGGCGCCAATAAGTAGAATCCAATTTAAACTAATCAACCAAGAGATGCTTATTTTGCAGCCCTGCATCATTCGCTAGTATCTTGGCGCTGCAACAAAATTGGAAAAAGAGAATGTTAGTATCAAGGAAACAACTTTCAACAAATAGAGAAACTAGTACGAAGCATCCTCTTAAAAGAGCTTGATACTATGTTTAAGTAACTATTGGGAGAGGCAGAGTGGAAAGAGAACAGGGCAATATTACAATTAAAAAAGAAGCTATGATTTAAATTTTAAATTATTTGACGGCAAATCTATGATACTCCCTCTGTCCCAGAAAGATAGTCCTATTTTGACTTTTTATGGTCAACAAAAATAAACTTTGATCAAACATTGGTGTCAATTTAATGATCACAATGAAATTCTAAAAATTGTTATTGATAAAGCACTTAATGATTTATCAATTACCAATTTTAGAATTTCACGAATGATTAGATTGACACTAATGTTTGATCAAAGTTTATTTTTGTTGACCATAAAAAGTCAAAATGAGACTATCTTTCTGGGACAGAGGGAGTATAAGTTTGCGACATAATTCTCTATAACAAAATGAGGACTGTAGGGCGTTCTTTGCTCAGCCTGATATACAACCCCTCTATACCATTTCAAGTGAGGCATACTTTGACTAGCTTGAAACATAGAGCTTTGGTCATTGTTAAAACCGGTGGTAGAAATCCAAAGTACCTAGTACGGTAGGAATGAAGAAGCTATATACGTAATGATTAGAGGTTGGGAGATTGTTGAGCAATTTCAGAGTCAAGGGAACCTTGCTCACATACAGCAATAACATGGATCGCCTAGCACCCTCAAATTCCGAATAAAACTATCAAAGATAAGAACGAGCAGATTTAAGCAATGGTGGTTAGCAGAATTCTAGATTGCATCCTATTTAAGCTCATTGTATAGGATAAGCGAGAGAGAGAAAGTGGGAGAGAGAGAGAACACGGAACACTACAATAGAAGCATACCATTCTTTTACTGATGTAAGGCTGAATATGCATCGGAATTTCATGTTGACTTTCTTCCTGGAAGGGTCTTTTGCCTTCAACCTCAAATTCTTTTCGGGACTCTTTGCGGCTACCTGATTGCCATACTCCACCAAAATTGGGAAGCCAATTAGAATCATAGCTATTATGGGGTAACTCTCCTCTCTTTTCCATCTCCATCTCTAACTTTCTCTTCTCTGCCCAAGCAGCTCCAACACGTTTCGGGTTTAATTTGGACTTTCTAGCTTTATTATCAGAAACTTTAATCCTACCACCAAGCACGTCTCCTACAGCTGTATCCAACCAAGGAGGAGGTGCTCCAGAATGAACATTTCCTGCAGCTCCTTCTCGAGCAGTTGAAGAGATCTGTGTGAGCGTTGGCACACCTGCGGAGAAAAAAGGAAGGAATTGATGAGCATCAATTTCTTGAAATCTAATTAAAAGGATGAGGTGCTCCAGAATACACATTTACTGCACTAAGACCCAGATATCATTATTGGCTTTAGCGGCACTCAGTTTCCAGAATTCCAATCATACAAGGGAATGTGAGTACCAACTGTATGCAAATTCAGCTTCTCACGTTACAACTCCAGGCGTTAAGATCTTATGAAATTAAATGGGCAAACGACCTATTTATGCAACGTAGTGTCCGATTTATATCAATTAATGCAACGTAGTAGCGACTTCTTACATTGTGAAACGTACTTGAAGTAGTTGTATCAAATAATGCAAAGTTCGACACAATTTGACAAACGTACTTGAAGTAAGTTGTATCAATTAATGCAACGTAGTAGCGGCTAAAAGTTATTACGTTGCATTATTTGATACACAATAAGCAAGTACGTTATCTATTTTCAAAAGTAAGCACTACGTTGCATTAATTGAATATTAAGACCTGATACATTGCATAGATCGGTAATTTTCCCGAAATTAAATACAGTACAATACAAGCAGTGGAAAGTCAGAGGTTGTACCCACTGAGCCGCTCTCTCCATTAGCTCTTCTTTCATCGCAATATACCTGTTGCACCTATATCAAAGATGCCACATGTACGCCAAAAATCTATCACTGGTACTGGGGTGCAGAATGAAATCTAATTTAAAGTGGCTTTTCACAAACAATTTTATCCTATTAATACCAAGAAAAGATAAATAATATGCGAGTAAAATATTCAACTATGATGGTCACGAGTAGCAGTGGAGTCTCTGTGTCTGTCTTGGATATAGATTTACATGTACATTTCTGTTCCTGATAGCTCTTTCTCAAAGATAATTAACCTGCTCTTTACTGATTCTTTTAGTCATGGTTCCCCTTTTATCGACTAGCCTAAAGAAAAAGGCTCCTTATCACACATGATTAAATCGTGAGGGAGAAGAAAGACTTCGAAAGGAAGGCTGTCAATTTCGATGAAATCTACCAAGTGCTCGCCAAACTAAAATGTTATAATTATAGCAAGAAAAGAAGCTATACGCACCAACAGTTTTCCCAACTACTCCCTCCGTCCCAGAGTATATGTCCACCCTCCCATTTACACGGAAATTAAGAAAGGGTGAAAGTGATGCAAGTGTCGTGAGTAAAAAATTAAAGTAGGAGAGAGAATGAGTGGGAGGGAATAGTAAGTTGATTGGTGTTGTGAGTATAAAAGTAAAGTAGGAGAGAGAATGAGTGGGAGGAATATTAAAGATTCTTTGCCATTTTTGGAAGCGGACATATACTCTGGGACGGACTAAAAAGGAATGGTGGACATATACTCTGGGACGGAGGGAGTAGCATATAAGTGCCATAACCAATCAATGCAATAATAAAACAAGATGTTTAAGAAAATGAGAACAGTTGCAGCAACATTATCTTGAAGAACCCCGAACTGAATTACACTTAAGTCCTTTTAAACATCGATTATCGATGCGACTCTACAACGACAATTTTCAGGATGTTCATGAGGGCCTTCAAACACAACTTCTTCCTCCAAAAAATATATTAAAAAAATAAAAATTAAAACTTACTATGACTCGCCTGCCCTAGAGATATTCCTATTATCAGAATACAGCAATAAATTGAAACGGTCCTACAAAGTCATTCATGTGTAACATGTAGATATCAATTTCTTGAAAAAAACCACTAAAATGGGTCCACTCTTCCATTGCCATTTCTCATCAAATCCTCTCATTGAACATTTAAATCTCACATCACTTCTTTAAATAATCCCCGATTGACCAAAAGTCACACAAAAACTCTACCATGCAAAAGCTTTACTCAAATACCTTAAAGTTCCTGTTAAAAAACCTAAAAACAAACATGATAACGAAGACCATTAAATTTGGGGTACCTTATTACCTATTGGAAAATCAATGTGTTCGGTCAAGGGTAACACTTACCACTCCATTTTTAGAGCAACCATTAGCCGAAGATTTCCAGACACTGGAAACGGTAGAAGGTTGACTGTCCATAGAACCTGAGTGGAAATATGATGAAAAGGAATTACCAACAAAGTTTACTGTTGAAGTGATCCTACAGTCCAATGTATTACGTACACAGTAATATTACGATCAAAAAACTTTTGCTACCTGTTATGCTGTTTGAAGTCCTTGTACTTGTATTAGCACACACATATGTTTTATCATCAAGTAGACACGTCCCAACCGCCGCGACTCTGGGAAGTTCTGAACTAGATACCTGAATGTTCTCATTTGTATAATTTTGTAAAGGTAAAACACCATTTGGAAAAATGGAGTTAAAAGAGTTGATACTATTGGGGTCAAAATTAGAATATTCAAGATTCACTTTATTATGGATATCATTCGGAGGTCCAACTACAGGTCCGCTAGATTGTTCAGCTGCAACTTCACTTTTCAACGATATGCACTTCTTTTCATACTGCACACAGATAGAGGAAAGTAGTATATATCACCAAAATGCTACACATGAGAAATGAAGTTCATTGCATAGTCGAGTGAGCAAAGATAGAAAACTGTACATGTAATCAAACCATAGTTGTTAAAGGCGAATGGCGAGAGGCGGGCGAGAGCGAGAGGTACCCAAAAATGGCGAAAGGCGATGATGTGGAACAATTTAGGATTTATTTTCATAGTTTTAATTTTTTTAATTTAACTTGTAATTTTCGGATTTATTGTTAGGTAGGTACTATTTTCATGTTTTAGAGTAGATTTAGGATATCTTTTGGTTTTTCGAGTATCATTAGGTTTGTATATACCTTAAGATTATCTTTAGAAGTATTTGACTTGTTTTACAAGTCGTAGGAGTCATATAAATATAGGGTGTATTTTAGTTCCAAAAATTAACCATTAATCAAGAATATTATAATATTTTGGTCAAACTTCGTGTTTCTTTCTTTCTTCCACCTTGAATTGGTGTGAAAACCCTAGCTTGTAGGGCTAGTTTATTTATGTTAGGGAATTACTCATTGTAAGTTTCCCCGATCAATCGTGTGTTGATCGACCTCATACTTCCGCGCCGCACCAATTGGTATCCGAGCGAGGGTTTTCCCCCTTGTAATGGCTCGCCACAACGGTAGAGGTAACACCAACGATTCTGATGTTCTCAAAGCGATTGAAACTGTGAAGACTGTGGTTCAAAACCTAATTGTTCGTTTTGATCGAATAGAGGGGGAAGTACAAGCGTTATGTGCTAATCCCCTCAATATGGAGGGTGATCTTGGAAGCAGGATATATGCTCAAGGATTCCAACCAGATCACAGGGACCAAGCTAACGAAAAAGATTCTTTCGACCAAGCTCAGGAAGAAGATTCTTCACACCAAGAAGTTGTCGAACCAGAAGAAGAATCGGAGGGTGATTTTAAAGAATACATTTATGATCCAAAGGAGAAGCCTCTTCATTCAAAATTGGTCTCAAGGGCGATTCCTCTTGAAGTGGAGGAGAATGGTATAGGTGAGAACGAATCAGATGAATTAAATCAAGATTGTGAAACGCGGTCACCTCCAGTTTTCCCAATTTATCCAATGTGTGAAGTCTTCACGAGTTCAACAAGTCAAGATAGAATGCTTCTTTATTACGAGGAAGTTACCCCAAAACCAATTGTGCAGAAAAGTTCTATATATTCGAAGTATCTATTTAATTGGCATGTCCGTTTTCAAGCTTCCAACATGAACTCGAGGACGAGTTTTTTCAAGTGGGGGTGTCTGATGTGGGACAATTTAGGATTTATTTTCATAGGTTTTTAATTAGTTTTAGTTTAATTTGTAATTTTCGGATATATTGTTCGGTAGGTAATATTTTCATGTTTTAGAGTAGATTTAGGATATCTTTTGATGTTTTTGAGTCTCATTAGGTTTGTATATACCTTAAAGCTTATCTTTAGAAGTATTTGACTTGTTTTACGAGTCGTAGGAGTTATATAAATATAAGGTGATAAAGTCGGTTTCATCCCAAAAACAATTGCATGGGTAGTTAATTCCCAATGTGGGATACTTGCTCCAACATGCCCCCTCATGCGTAGCCGAACTTTGGGCTTACGCGTGGACATATACTTGGGTGGCGCGGGGCTAAATTACCGTGGGCCGAACTCGGGGCTAAATTACTGTGGGCCGAACTTTGGGCTTGCACGTGTAAAAGGCCGGCTCTGATACCATGATAAAGTCTGAGGTTCCCAACGTGGGATACTTGCTCCAACATAAGGTGTATTTTAATTCCAAAAATTAACCATTAATCAAAAATATTATAATATTTTTGGTCAAACTTCGTGTTTGTTTCTTTCTTCCACCTGAATTGGTGTGAAAACCCTAGCTTGTAGGGCTAGTTTATTTATATTAGGCAATTACTCGTTGTATGTTTCCCTGATCAATCGTGTCTTGATTGAAACCTCATACTTCCGCACTGCATCAAGCGATGTGGTCAAAAGGCGAGCATGACGGTAGAGAAAATAAATTATAAAATATAGATGTGCAACTTCGGATTCATGTCATAAGAAATGTGACAAAGTTTTTACGCTGGCTGTCACATGCCTACCGCAACCCTCATCCTTTATCCTGGCTTGGGACAGGCAAGGGTAAATCCTTAGCGGATTTAATCCTTGGCGGAGACAAATTAGGGATATCTTTCTTTCTTTGGTACGCCACAAGCTATCTTTACTGCAATTTTCTCAAAACAACCCATTTTAATTTAAAACAATGAACTAAAACTATAAAACGACCTAGGTTAACATTACGATTACGCTTATTACCCCTTTCGCCAAAGGCGGACGCCTCATGCCACTAGTCATAACCAAGAAAAACGACACCTGGGCTAAAAAGGGTGCAACAGCCCGCCTCAATACCAAAAGGCGATTGACCCCTAAAAGTGCCAAAAAGGCGAGGCGGGCAAGGCCGACGGGCAATGAAATACTAGACTAAGACCAGTAGCAGATCCACGTTATATGTAGTGGTGCTAGTGCACCGGCTAACATAAGTTGTTGTAGTATAGTAGTTAGGGCTTCACTCTAATAAATGAATGACCAAGGTTCAATTCCTAGTGGTAGTGTGCACCCACTCGAATTCGTTCCTGTATCCGCCAGTAACTATAACAAATAAGAGGTACCAAGGTTCATACATAAAAGGAGATACTCGTAGACAAACATCGAATGTGATCCTTGTGAAACAAACAAATGCATAACTATATGATAAAAAAAATGCAAGTGCAAGCTCAATTCAATCTCGATACCTTGGCCAAATCTGCCTCAGAAACTCTAAAAGAATCAACTCGATCCATTCCACCTCCATACTTCCACATAAAACCTTTCACATTATGGAGATGATCCACACTTGCGAGGTGATTAATGGCATTATCACTGACAAAATAACACATGATGCAAATTAGAATGAGCAATTAAGTAAGCATGAACAAAAACTGCATCCATCACGTTAGCTACATGATCAATCCAAGGACATTGATAAACTTGCCACCAGTAAGCAAAACAATTTCATAGCGTTCACATCAAAATCGAATAATTCAGACACTTCCTCAATATAATGCTTCACTAGTATCAATTCCTTGATTTCTCATTAAACCGAAACGACCTAACTTAATAACTGAAAACGGGATTAGAATGTGACTGGCACGAACATAGAGAAATTGCTCACCAGGCGAAAGAGCTGCCGACCTCGTCAATATCAACATCGCAAAAGACGCACCAGAGTCGGTTGCGAGAGGCGTGCTCCGGCCGAAGAAGGCTAGGGTTTCTGAGGAAGAATATCACGTCCGATATCTTGGATTGGAATCGAGATAGGAAAGAGGAGAGGGATTTGACGTGCTTGGGGAAGTAATTGTGGCGGCGACCTAGATTGTGATTGAGTTTGCAAACTTTGCAGAACTCGAATTGTTCGTTCTTCTTCTTCGTCTTCCCTTCCGTTGTGCTATCCTTGAACGCAAGGCCAGGTTTAGGGTTAATTTTCTTCGTCGGCGGTTGATTAGCCATTGGTGCCGGGACGATCACCGGTCCCGAATGCGCAAGGGGGTTCTGCTTTCCTGTACTTTGTTCTGGTCCCGTTCAAGTTCAACTGTAGCGAAAGAAATACGCGTAAACATACACTTAGTGACCCTGAAGTTATTCCGATGTGTAATTTGCACACCCTAAGTTTCGTTCTTCATGGATTAAATATGTGTCTAATTGACCAATTGATTAACTACATCAATTAATTATTCAAGATTCATTTTACACAATGATGGATACAAAATGAGGTGGCGATATTTTATTGTTTGCATCGATTGTAGACCCGTCACACTCTAATCAAAACCAACAATAAAATCATGACACATCATTTTGTGAGCCAAGTTTTGTGAGATTTTTTTGTGACTTTATATTTACCCATCTTCATTGATTGGAATAATTTTTAGTCTATTGTACATACGGTCTATGTAGGATGAAGTTATAGAAGCCGTTATATATTTAACGATTCGAACACATAATTTCACGAATTGAACACATAATTTAACGAATATAACGAAAACTCATGTCAACTAACAATTTAGTTATTTTCATTTGATACAATCTTTCATGGGCCAATCTTTGTTTTAGTCTATTGTACGTACATACATGTTTCTAGGATTATTAACTTGTAACGCAGAGAGTTCAATTATATGAGTCTCCCCCGAGGTACACAAACTATATAGTTCAATTATGCATCATCTTGAACGTGACAAATATCGTAGATATATACAAATCTAACATCAATAATTTCTCGAGGGACGGCGTACTACCCATCAAGAATACTTGAATTGTACGTACCAAGAAGAAAACTTTAAGGCTCAATTATGGGATATCACCTTTATGAATTTAAGCTTTAAATGTTGCCAAAGTTAAAACTGTCCCCACTCTCCACTGTTTGCTCTGATCAGCCATGGCTATGGCTGTGTGTGTGTGATCAGAGCTGAATTTGAGTCCCACCACCTCCATTATCAGACCACCCAGCCCACAAAAATATATGCTGACCCATGACCATTTTGGCCCTTCCTTCCTTCCCATGGAAATATGATCATTTGTGCTTGCTCCGAAAACTGTCTATTCTTTGAAAAAGAAAAAATAAAATAAAAATTACATCGCTATTTTTTCAATTTGAAATTATTGAGCTTCTTAGTGAATCCTCACATGGTTCAAACATTACCACCATTCTTTGTCCCTTCTCCATTTTGATAGCGTTAGGTCCAAAACAAATCCGTAGCAGTAGAAAATCCTAATCTTTTTGTCTGCGATATCTAAAGATTTCAACAGTCACGTTATATTGTACGAGGAAAAAAAAATCGTATCACAATCACACAATGCATAAGTAGTGTAAACCACGTTCAGCTAACAGGCCGTTAGTGAACCACGTATAATTTTGTGTTCTTGTTTACGTTCATTATTTCTATTTGGTATCTATTTATCTTTTTGCATCGGTTGTATATACCAAACGCTTTCGTTACAACGTACAACCGTTATTGTGTGGTGCAAATTTTGTTCCTCTCGCCTTTCTGCATTTTGCAATATTAATTAGGTACTCCCTCCAATTCAAAATGAACGTCTATTTTTGTTTTTAGTATCGTGATTGTTTTGTTCATGTTGATTTACATTTTGCTGCTAACCTTCAACTTCTGGAAGTTTGGGCTCCATTTCTTAACTACGGTAATTCTCGTGCCCAATAATTCGGATATACGACTGTAGGAAATGATGGTTAAACGAAGCAGAATAGTTAAGGAGGAGGACAAACTGAAAAGACAAGGGTTAAGGATTCATCAAGAGTGACTGGCTTGATGATTGCCCAACAAGGTTGTCCCTACACCTTGCTTCTGGTCTTCAATTTTCTCATTAAAATTGATTGCTCCTATTAACTCCATTCCAAAATTTTCTACGAATGTAACCAATTCAAATGTAAACGACAAACAGTCTTAGATTACACGACTTGTCATTTCACGCCACGATCCCTACATTTTCACATAACTCATAGTAATATGTAGTAATTTCATTGGACCATATATATACTATTTACTCTCTCCGTCCCAAAATGATCTTCCCATTTGACTATTCAAACTTTTTAAGAATATGAACACTTGCTTCACTAACCATGTTTTGTTTATTCATTTTTAGTCATATTGTAGAAATGAGATACTTTTCAAGACAATGAAAAATAGCAAATGAGAAGATGATTCTGGAACGGAGGGAGTATGATTTTGTGCATTTATACGTCTATTTTTACAGTTCTTTCTTCCCTAAACCCCATACTGAAGTTCTTATAGCAACATGTTGCCCTTTTTTTCTACCGTCTATGTAAAAAGGACAGACCGTTGAAATGTCGCAGAAGAACTAATGAAGCTAGTGATTGATTTAGCGACACGAAGAAATGGAAGGAGTGCAAGAGGAGGGATGGATGATTTACTTTTTTGGCTGGGGATGGAATTGAAGAAAGGCCTAATCCTATCCGTAAAATAATTTAAGTGTTGCTGGGTGGCTAAGAGTGTATATCATTTTGTGCTTGGATATATAGCCATGGGAGACATGGATAGTGGGTGTTTGGTTGATGGGGTAAAGGTTAAGAAGATAGTAAACAAAGTTTGTGCAGCCATTATCTTCTTGTTGTTGATGATTTTTTTTTTCTCTCTCTTCTTTTGCTTTTTGTTCTCATTCATTTGACATTTCTATCTACATCAAGGTTCTCTCCCAAACTTCTCTTTGGTCACATCATGCATCCTTTGACTCAAGACTCATAGCTAGCATATATTTTCAACTGTGTCACTTGTAATTTTTGGCAATATACAATGTATATATGGATTCGATAAATTTTTGCCACTATCCCCTGAGTGCGTGAGATTTAAGAACGGATTTGGATCTGCTATTGACAGCTACCGACACTGGTGAGCATAGCAGATCCAAATCTGTTCGTCCGATCATCATCAAGTATGTGGAATCAATATTCTCCAAGCATTGTCAACTGAATTTGCTATGAACATTATTTCTTATAACCTTGGGCCAGTCTAAGCCTTGCATAAATTCTGATTTAATGCTTTTATTGACAGTTTTTTTAGTTAAACTAGTTGAAGTTTAAGCTGGCTGAAAGGAATTAAACCACCTTATCGACCTATATTGGGACTACATCTGTGGGACTTAAGATTGAATAGGCATACGTAAAAAAAAAAAAAAAAAAAAAAACACAGATTACATTTCCTTCCCTGTTGCAGGATGTGTGACTTCCGTCCGATAATAAAGGTCACGTTTTTTATTTTAGTCAGACTCAATATAAGTTTTGAAGTTTTAAATTAAAAAATAATATTGATTGGATTTTGTCATAATACAAAGCTATAAACAAATAAATAAACAATCTTTAAAAAAAATTAACAAATCAACTGCAACATATCATAGTATAATACCCCAGATGTAGTCAAAAATATTGACGAACTGGGTAAACAATTCTTTGTGTCTTATACCCAAACAAGAGTGCCTCCGTCTAGGGTTTCCGCCCTAGCAGCTTCGCCGGAACCCTAATTAGGGCAGGCCGGATCTAATGACCTCTGCATCTGATGGCGTCTCTCCTCCGTTGACGGGTCAGGGCCAATCCGGTTCTGCGCCTCCTCAACAAATGGATCAGCCACCAACGCCTTTTAGGGCGAAATCCTTCGTAAGTCTCTTCAAGGCTTCACCGACGCAATCTGCCTCTGTGATTCCCATGATTCCGGCATCTTCTCATCACGGAGAACCAGCACTCAGGATCCCAAAAGAGGTAATTTCTACTCTCGCAAAACAATTCACAAATACTTTGGTTGGAAAATTTGCTAAAGGCCGGCCTCCCATGGATGAAGCTCGTCGATGTTTTTTGAAGTTTGGTCTTAAAGCAGATTTCACTCTAGGTCACATTGATTCTAAACACATGTTGATTCGCCTTACACATGAGGGGGATTTCAATAGATTATGGGCGAAAGACCTTTGGTTTGTTGGTCGATTCCTCATGCTTGTTGCAAGGTGGACTCCTAATTGGCGTCCGGATCAGGATTCATCATTGTTTCCTATTTGGGTCAGCCTCCCCGGATTACCAATTCATCTTTTTAATAAAATGTGCCTTTTTTCCATTGCAAAGATTTTTGGAGAGCCATTAGCCATTGATCATGCCACATCAACATTGTCTAGACCAAGTGTGGCAAAGGTCTTGGTACAGATAGACTTATTGAAGAAATTACCATCACGGGTGTTTTTGGAGTGTGGTGATGAGGCGGGGTTTTATCAATACTTAGAGTTCGATAATATCCCCCTTTTATTGCAAACACTGCTATAAGCTCGGGCATGCATTGGCCAATTGCAAATTTGTAAAGGTTAAGCACGTTCATGCCAATGGTAAAACTGACAGTGAAGGGAAGATGGCTAAGGACCCAATTGTAGAAGTTATCGCTAGTGTTGAAAAACAGGTCCAAGCTATGGTGAATGATACAGGGAAGAGTAAGACAGTGAACCCAACATAGAAGAAGAAAAATACTGATGGTAACAATGAAGCTTCAAACCAGGCCTCAAAGCCTAGCCATGTTGAGGAGGCTATGAATGTGGAGAATGTTGTGGAGGTTGGAACTCCTTCGACTGGTGGTGCATTAGCTATCGTTCCCTTTATACCGGCATTAAAGCCTCTGATAGAAAATATAGATATTTCTGACATTAGTCCTGCAACTGATAATGTAGAAGGTTGCACACCAATTGCACATGGTGAGGGGTTAGGTAATTTGGATCATCATAGAGAATCCCCTTCAAACGAAAATCAAGATATTGAAGCAATTGTCATGGCGAAAGTGGCTGCATTTAGAGAAAATCAAGCTTCTTCTGCTCCCAACCTTCGTCCTCTTTCAGCTCGTACTCCGAATCCCAAATATTTTAATCCCGAATATATCAATCCAAAAAATCTAAAAGAAGCTCTTACCATTAGGGAAAAATGTGATTCTGAACCGGAAGGCGGTCTCTCTGATACATCTCCTTCGGCATTTGACGACGCTCGACTTTATGGAGGTATGGTTGGAGGAGTTCATGTTGATCCTTCGGCTCCAATGGTAGATAGCAGAAATTTGGAGGATTACTATGATGATGAAGACGGCTTTCAAAGAGTCAAAGGAAAACGAGGAAAATCTGGCTCGAAGAATAACAAGCCGAAAAGGTCTTGGAAGCCGACAAGGCATTTTATTTGATCTTTTTCCTTCTTTTTTTAGTTTAGCCTTTTTATTTATCTTAATTTTATTTTTTTGGTGATGGTTTGTCCCCCATCACTTTTTTTGTACTTTTATTTCATTTCAATAAAATTTAGGGGGCATTGCCCTTTTCGCTGAAAAGAAATATATCATAGTATAATACTCCCTCTGTCCCAGAATGATATTTCCCCTATTTTCATGGGTTTTACGAAGGAACTTTGAGTAATAATTAATGTTACTTTTAATTATTCTAATGAAATTTTTGAAATTGTTCTTGATACACCATTATAAATACTATTAATATCAATTTTTAAATTCACATTAACATAATTATAAGTAGCATTTATAAATGTTCAAAGTTTCCTCGTAGTAACAACGAAAAAAAGGTGAACTATCTTTCTGGGACGGATGGAGTACTATGGATATAAAGTAGTAAGCTTTTTATGAGATTTATAAAGGACAGACCAGTTTCTTCTTCTCTCTTTTCTATTTTGAACGTCATATGTATAATTAAGCATCATCAGTATCTATTGAAAAAACTTAATTATGGAAAAAAAAAAGTTGTAAATTAGAATAAAATAGTGTTATTGATAATTATAATTAAAGATCTTATTGTCATCTCACTCACAGAACATACACTTATACTTGGCTTCATTCCAAATCCATTTATGAAATCTCTCTTGGACAATAAACTTGTCTCATTATTAATATAATAATTATAATTATTAATATAATAATCGACATATGGAACATGTCTTATATTTATGCAAATATATTCAATACCAGTTGCCTAATAATAGTTAAAACAAATTAATTATTCAACATAAGGGTTCATGGGCCAATAAAATAATACAAAAAATAAAATAAAATAATAAGTAGCTGGCTTTAATTGTGAAAGGATCAATAATGATCCATTGCATGATAGTACAAAAAGAATTTCCATTTCCACCTTATTTTACACCCTTTCCAGCTTCTTGTGTGAATGGAAATACTCCAATATTCTGATTCCATTTCCCAACTTACAAACGCAATTATCAACAACTTTGGCAATATTATCGACTCAAATAATAAATCAAAATGAAAAATAATATTTCATTCGTCCAAAATAAATGTCGCGTTTTCCTTTTCGATATTTCTAAAAATAAATGTTGTGTTTCCAATAAAGAAAATATAGTATAGCTGTAGTGCAATCATAATAGTACAAATAAGGTACAAACTAATACTCCATCTGTCCCAGAATATTAGTCCCCCTATTTTCATGGGTTTTACAAAAGAACTTTGAGTAATAATTTAAGCTACTTTTAATTATTCTAATGAATTTTATGAAATTGTTCTTGATACACCATTATAAATACTATTAATATCAATTTTTAGATTCACATTAACATAATTATAAGTAGCATTTATAACTGCTCAAAGTTCTCTCGTAGTAACAACGAAAAAAGGTGGACTATCTTTCTTGGACAGAGGGAGTAAAACATTGTCCTTCAAACATTTGACTGGTCAAACACGACATTTATTTTGATACAAATAAAGTAATAATTAAATTACTGTAACAATTAGCATAATGATAATTAATTGGGCCGAAATGTTTGCCTGCAAGCTTGACAAGTGATCTCCATGCACCTAGAATCAATCCGCCGAGTAGCTCTTTCTTTCAATTTCTCAGCTTTCTCCACCTCCTCTCGAGCTCTCTCCCACATGTGCCTCGCACGTGAAAATTCCGACTGGGCCAACTCCATTTCTCTCCGGGTCATTTCCCTAACCCGCTCCGCATAAGCTTTCTCCATACCGGCTATTCTGATTTGCTCCGCCGCTTGCCATTTCAACGCCTCGATGCCGTCCGATTTACTACCATCACCGCCTTTGGGCCGCCTCGCACTGCAATTCGGCGGTGGTGGTCGAGTCATTGGTCTGAGGCTTATTGACAATTGAAGGTCTAGTGAAGGTGGGCCACCACCCTGATTATGATGATGATGATGATCGAAAGAATTATGATCTGATCGGAATTTCATTGACGTTGGATCGGACGGCCAGAATGAGGCGGCGGCACCGGAAGAAGATGCGGTGTTGTGTGGAGATGGGAGAAGCTGCAGTTCCTTGTGATCAGTTTCCATTGAAGGGAAAAAAAAATAGGGAGATTTCAACTAGTACAAAAGGAAGTGAAAGATATCACCAAGTTGGTAATGGGGGTGGCAGAAGTATTATACGTCGACTCTATATAACCATTCCTTCATAATTTAAATTCCAAAAATACCCATCATTTTTCATGCAAAATGACCTTATTAACTTCTTGTAGCAGAAAGACGGATTTACCCTTGGGTGATGGGGATACTTGGATGTGTTTGGGCTAGGTTCTAAAAGCTATAGCGCCTAGGCGGGGTCTCGACGAGATCTAAGCGGGACCGAGAATTCAGACATAGTTATAATATCTTAGGTGGGACCAAGGCGTTTCATAAACAACTAGAGCTTAGGCGAGATCTAGGCGAGCGACTTTTAAAACACTGTGTTTGGGTGGTAAATGATGGGTAAGGAAAGGGGTGTTTTGGTCCAAGGAATTTTGTGAGGGTGAAATTCCGTTATAGAAGTGCCAAGTATGGGGAGAAAAGAAACGGATCGCGTTATTTGGCAATGAGTGCCTTTTTGTTCATTGTGAAGTGTATGGTTTGTGCTTTTCTATTATTTAATGATTGACTTTATTCATTTATTTTTTCTTTTTATTTTCTTTTTGTTTTTTTAAGACAATAACTTGTATGAGAATATCATGATCCGTCTCATAGTAGAGACGGATCATTTTTGACCCATGACCCACAGGCAAAAAAAAAATGTTTTTAAAAATTTTTATATTATTATTTTTGGGTTTTTTCGATTTGTCAAAATTAATAGTTATTATAACTAAATGTAACAAACGTGTTACTTTTATGTAACAGTTTGTATACATAAAACTAATACATATATACATAAAAGTAACAGTTTTTTTTTTTTTATGTATTCTTCGTTTGCCAAAAGTAATACTTATTACAACTAAAATGTAACGAACGCGTTACTTATATGTAACAGTGTTTATGCATAATTGTAACACATATGTATAGAAAAAGTTATAATTCAACCATTTACATTTTTAGAGCTAAAAACACTTGATTAGTATTACATGTAAAAATATTACATTATCTATAGAAATATGTTATAATTTCTTTTATTAAAGTGTTACATTTACTTGTACAAACAATTACATTCATGTATATGAGTTGTTACTTTTCAAATGTTACTTTCTTTCAAAAAAAAATAAATCAAAATACACAATATTTTACATTTTTGCAAAAGCACTTTTACATTTCAGTATAAATGATAATTACATTTAGATATTGTTTTGGGTTACACGTAATTATAGTTAGTATTACATTTGAAAAAAATGGGTAAAACTAGCTTTTGTTTTTGCAAAACAGGTGTTACGTAATTATAGTTAGTACTTTATATGTATACAGTCATTACATTAAGTTATGGTAACTATTACTTTTGGTAAACGACGGAAAAGCCGGAAAAAAAAACTCAAAAAAATGGGCCAATGGGTGGTTGCCACGTGGCCGGTTATGCCCCATGAGTCATGGATCTGGTTCAATGGGTCGTGTCGGGTGGGTCAAAAGATCCGTCTCATAGAAGAGACAGATATATGTGTTCTCATGGGAGCCTAGCTCTTTTGGGGGAGGGGGGAGATTTGATAAAATGTTGATGCAGAAGGGATTTCAAACCGCTGCATCCCTAGTTAGCTCCACCCAATGGTTCCGATTGGAGCCACCTCATTTTAGCTCCAACCAACGGTTGAGATGTGTCTGAACTCGGTGGGACCCACAAAAAATTGAAATCATCTTAACCGCACACCCAAACCGATCGCCTATGTGACCTTAATCGGAGCCGTTGGGTGGAGGGGTGGAGCTAACTTGTGTGGAGCGGTTCCGGGTCCGTGCAGAAGAATTGTTGGTCTCCACATTCTTTTGTTATGCTGCGGTAACTAAAAGATGGCATGTGCAACATATTACTCCTTCTCTCTTTAAATTAATGTTTATATTTTTTAAAATATTCTAAAAAGCCATTACTTTTTACTCCTTCTGTTTCAAATTAGATGTCGTTTTGAGAGTTGTCGTTTCACTATTCTCAAAGTTTTTTTATTGCTATATACCAATTATACATTTAATAATGATAGTGAAGCATCTCTTACCTAACCATTTAATTACCTAGGTAGTTGAATTACTTTAGGGTTATTTGGGACTTCTTCACATACATTAATGGCATTTCTGTGAAACACTCCGAAACGACATATATTTTGAGACGGATGGAGTATATATTTTATGAGAAAATAATTTTTTTCCAAATATTTAGTTTCATAAATATAAAAAAAAATTAATAGAGAAATATTTAATTAAGAATAATGTTTTTATATAAAAAAAGAAATTTACCTTAAAATATTTTTTTAAATAAACATTTGTTTAAGGAAAAACGAAATATGCCCACTATAAATCTTACTAGGTCTATATCATCTTGCCCTTGATTACAGTAAAGCAAACTCCTTCCGTCATAAATTAATTTACAAAATGAGTTTGGTATAATAATTAAGAAAATAATTGAAAAAGTGATGTGTTGTGAGTATTAATAGTTGAGTGGAGAGAGAAAATGGGGTAAAAAATAGTAAATAAATAGTTGTTGTAAATATGATAAGTGGATCTCAGTATTAAAAATTAATAAAATATTTTTATTTTATAATTTTATAAATTAAAATGAAAATCAAAATAATAATTTTTGTAAATTAAAGAATCACAAAGTGAGTATAAATGTTGACGGGCAGCAATTCTAGCAAATTAAATTCATGGATCTGGAGAAGCGAGGGAGCAATAATTACATTAGCACGTGCAATGTGTTGCCTTGGAGGAATGGGAGAGATGGAGAATATTGGCTATGAATTTATGGGTGTTTCGGTTTTTTTCTTTTTTTTTTTAAATGTATTTTCATGATTATGTTTTTTATGAATAACGATATACAAAGTGAAAATTTATGGTGAAAGTTTATAATAAAACTCATGTAATTCGTTATTCGTTAGATGAGTTTTTATTTGCTGGGTTCACAAAGATTTATTACAATTCAATGGATTACAGAGTTTTACTATGAATTTTCATTATACATAATCATTATTCAATTTTTTATCATAAGTAATCATGGAAATTATTTGAAATAAGTAATTATGGTTAGATTCTATGAAAATAATTGTATTATCACTGATTATCATCCTTGAACTTTGTGCTTATCTTTATAATATACAGTATATATCTTGCTAACTCATTAAAAAGAAAAAGACATTACCACTATAAATTTCAAGTAGAGTGCTTTCTTCTTTTTTTTAAAAAAATAATATAATAATTGCGTTAATAAAATTTAAAGAAATGGCTAGCGCTGTTATACAAACCGAGCTCGGCTCGAGCTCGGCTCGTGAAAGCTCGAGCTCGAGCGAGCTCGAGTGAGCTCGAGGTGTAGCTCGAGTCGAGCTCGAACCGATTGTCAAGCTCGTTTTGTTATCGGGTCGACCGTGTTCGGCTCGTTTAGCTCGTTAAAAGCTCGAGTTCGGTTCGATAAGCTCATTAAAATTGAATTCTTGTTTTCGAACGGCTCGAACTCGGCTCGATAAGCTCGAATTCGGCTCAATAAGCTCGTTAAGACCATATATTTCTTTAAAAAAATGCCTAAGCTTGAGCTCAGCTCGTTAAAACTCGAGTTCGATATCGCCTCGAGTTGTTCGCGAGCAGCTCGCGAGCTTGATTTTACTCGAGCTCGAACAAGCAAGTGGGCTCGAGCTCGACACCCCAAAGCTCGACTCGGCTCGTTTACAGCCCTAGAAATGGCGCTTCACAATTACCGAAGACTCATCTTAAAGACGAAGATATCTATAAAGACGTACAAGCGTTGACAAATTATCTGTTGCAATGAAAGAGCATGATACATCTCGAATAGTAGCCAACTCTAAGTCAAATCTCCAATGAATGCATGTCCGAACAATGGAATGGGATGCTCAAATGCGTTTCCAAGCAAAACTTGAATACGGCCCAACGTTTGCCTTCATAAACCCTCTCACGGGAATGATTTGACGTTGAAAACATGATAAAGTAACACATTTGGACAGGCAATAAGTGTCCAACCAAGCATCACAATCATTACAACAATATATTTTTTGCTAAAGGTTACTTTTGGTGAAGCCATGTCATCACCACCTTAAACTTTAAGTGACTTTTGATATTCTTTTTATTAGCTAATAATATTAGTTAAAGATATTAGTTATTATATAGATTAACTATCACTATTAATTGTATTATTTAACCATAATAGTTACTATATAAGTTAACTATTACTATTAATAATATTAGTTAACCATAATAGTTACTATATAAGTTAACGATTACTATTAATAGTATTTGTTAACCATAATAGTTAATATAAGTTAACTATTACTATTAGTAGTATTAGTTAACAATGATAGTTACTCCATAAGTTAACTATTACTATTAATAGTATTAGTCAACAATGATAGTTACTATAAAAGTTAACTATTACCATTAATAGTATTATTTAACTATTATAGTTACTATATATATATATAAGTTAACTAATTCTATAAATAACATTAGTTAACCATAATAGTTATTATATAATTTAACTTTTATTATTAATATTATTAGTTAATTATAATAGTTATTATATATATTAACTATTACTCCCTCCGTCCCGGTCTAAGGTTCTTGGTTTGATTTTACACGCTTATTAAAAAACTAAGGCAAATTTGAGTCAAGAATAGTAGTGTGTAAAGGATACAGTTGTCCATTCATAAAGCAAGTGGGTGAAAAGTAGGCAGGTAAGTGATGTTTTTTTTTTTTGTAATATATGAACTTTATGAGGACAAAGATGTCCAAACACTATTCATCCTTTGCCATTTAAGGAATAAAGCAACTAAGAACCTTAAACGGAACATACCAAAAAGGAAAGTAAGAACCTTAAACTGGGATGGAGGGAGTATTAATTATAATATTAATTAACCAAATCTTACGTCTCATGAAGCGATGTCAGCATTGCCCCTACAACTAAGAGGCTATTTATTTTTCTCATTCTTAGCTAATAGTATTAGCTAATTTTATTAGTAACTATATAGGATACTATTATCGTTAATTTATTATTTTAAAATACTATAAAAGACTAATTCTACTTATAGCCATCTTCTAAAGATGCAATACTCATATATATAATCTAGAATAGAAAATTGAAAGGTCAAAAGTTAATACTAAATTTATTGTGAGCAATCATTTATTCATTAATAATTAATTTTAATATATTATTAAAATTTGAAGGTTTCCGATAGTCATATTGATAATCCATAATACTAAATTAACAAAATCAAACTATTATGACTTAAGCAATTACCACTTCAGTTACAATTATAGGTCATAGAATTTCAAAGGTTGAGAACATGTTAAAGATCATGAAATTTACATCGAACGTATAACAATATCTTCAACTAATGAACCACTAAAGTTTACGTTCATCTAAAAATAAACAAATATGGTATATTAACTAATCTCTACACATAAATGAATGGTCTCATTAATTTTTGATAAACGGCAAAAAAGATTTTTGATTGTTCACTCTCCTCATACTTCAACGTTATTGGCTTGCAAGTCAACCCCAATTTTTTATATTGAAATTCAAATAGATAACTTCTCAAAGACATGGGTAAAATTATCATTTGTTAGGTGTATCTCATTTTCTTTTTGAACTCAATATCTAAGAAAAGTAGTTTACTAATCTTTGTCATCCCATTCCTTTATGTGCTCCCAATCCATCACCGTGCGGAGCACGGACTAAATTACTAGTAATTTTGAATTTGAACTACGTTTGCAGCGAAGGAGATTGATTAACGGCTGAACGCCGTCGAAATTTGGAATTGCAAACAACAACTCTTTTCGCCATAGATTTGCCGCGACCACACCAATCAATTATTATCGGAAAAAAAATCTAAAAAAAAAAAGAATAAAAAACTGAGAATTGTTTGAAGAATCTAAATCATATATTACAATCTAGATTCTTCAAGCAATACTCATAATACTCAAGTAGTGTACGGTGTTAGCTTTCCATGCGGAGGTCACGAGTTCGAATCCCATTAGGGAGATTTGTGTTAGCCTATTTAAAGAAACTCTCTACTTCTATACAATTTAGTGGCAAAGATTCCATATATTCTTTTAATACTCATTCCAAACATTTAGTTTTATCAGTATAAAGTGACTAGTGAAAAAAACCGGTAAACAAACTTTTTAACGATAAAGTTTTTTTTTAAAAAAAAACATTTATTTTGAGAACAATTTTTTCTTTAAAATGGATAATAATTTAGGAATAATTTAAAATAGTTGGAGTACTTTATTAAAAATTAGCAATGAAACATTCTTTTTATAACAAATAAAAAAAATCGGTAATGCTAGGGGCACAAAAGAAGTCTACAAAATGATGGATACAAAATTAGGTGACGATATTTTATTGATTGCATCGATTGTGGATCCGCCACACTCTAATTAAAAGCACCAATAAAATCTTGACACATTATTTTGTGAGCCAAGTTTTGTGAGACTTTTTTGTGACTTTATATTTACCCTAAAAAAAATAGACTGTCAACCATTGCCATTTGCCAACTACTAATATAAGACAAAGACTTGTGTGCGGAATGCACAACCCGTCTTACCCATGAGACGGGTCGGGTTTTGACCCGCCCGCCCGACCCACGAACCGGCTCCAGGACCCAAGGGTCGACCCTGCCACGTGGCAGCCTCTCATAGGCCCCAATTTTTTTTTTTTTTTTTTTTTGCGTTTTTTTCGGTTTGTCAAAAGTAATAGTTACTATAATTTAATGTAATGACTGTATTCATATAAAGTAACAGTTTGTATACATAAAAGTAATACATATATACAGAAAAGTAAAAGTTTTTTTTCTATGTTTTCTTCGTTTGCCAAAAGTAATACTTATTACAACTAAAATGTAACGAACGTGTTGCTCATATGTAATAATGTTCATACATAATTGTAACACATATGTATAGAAAAATTAATAATTCAACCATTTACATTTTTAGAGCTAAAAACACTTGATTAGTGTTGCATGTAAAAGTATTACATTATCTATAGAAATATGTTATAATTTCTTTTATTAAAGTGTTACATTTACATTCATATATGAGTTGTTACTTTTCAAATGTTACTTTCTTTCAAAAAATTAAATCAAAATACACAATATTTTACATTTTTGCAAAAGCATTATTACATTTCAGTATAAATGATAATTTCATTTAGATATTGTTTGGGTTACATGTAATTATAGTTAGTATTACATTTGAAAAAATGGGTAAAACGAGCTTTTGTTTTTGTAAAACATGTGTTACGTTATCTTATGAACAATGTTAATTTATATGTATACAGTCATTACATTAAGTTATGGTAACTATTACTTTTGCTGAACGGCTGAAAAGCCGAAAAAATAATATAAAAACTAAAAAAAAACTTACCTCTGGGAGGCTGCCACGTGGCGGGTCATGCCCCATGGGTCATGAGTCGACCCGTCTCATACATGAGACGGATCCCCTTTTTTCTTATGGGAGACCACCTCCTAATATAAATGGGTGCACCTAAATAAAATTTTGGGCAGAAGAATGGGGGTTGGTCTTGTGAAGGAAACTGGCTTTATGGTAGGGCTGCGATTGTCGGCCCTTAGGAACAAAAAGGTCTATCGTCTTTTCTCTCTTAATCAAAAGCCCACGCTCCGGCACCTTGGCACGTGGGAGAGGGCTCATTGAAGAGAACCCTAACCTAACCATGATGGCTTTGTTTTATTAAGTTGAAATGTTTTTTCTTTAAAAAAAATCAAATTTGCTTTTAATCAAAAAGCAAATTAAAACTTTTTTTATAACACTTATTTTGGGATGGGAGAGTACTGCTGAAACTACCACTTGGATCCACCGTTGTGATTTGAAACTTTTAGTCTTTGACTTCCACTTTTGTTTTGCTAAAAATATACTATTGAATTTCATGTAAAATTCATCTCAACTCTAATTAATATTATCACTGATCGTAAAATAAAAAGCTATAATAGAATTCATACTAGACTGCCGATGATCAATACCCCTTATCCAAGAAAGTAGGGCTGATCAGAGAGAAGGGGGTCACTCGACCCTTTCAAATTTTTAAAAAATATCATTTTACTATTAAAAATGATGAATTGTTGAAAGAAAATATATTCATTTTATCTCTTATTTTTTAGCTAAATTCTGTACTTTTTATTATTATTATTTTCATCTCTTATATATCTTATAAGTTAAATTTAAATGGCTCAACGATATTATTTGTCACAAAATAATTTTTAACCCCTTCCCGAATTTTTGTTTCACTATACTTATACTTGCCCAACATCATATGGGTAGAGTGGATTTCGTGGGCAGAAAAGGAGATTTGTTTTACACGTGCCCCAACTTGTCTTCTCTCTTTCTTTTCCCAGAAGTCTTTTTTTATTTCTTCAATCTTTAATCACTACCCCAAGCTAGTTGTGGTCAGAAGGATCATCCTAGGGAAAAGCTGATATAGTAGAAGTAGTATTGTTTTTTTGAAAAAAAAAAAAACATTCATTTTATTTAGATCTATTTTTTTATTTTTTTGTCACCATTTTATGAACTCGACACATTAACATGAAAATAATAGGAAAACTTAACTCGTAAATCATGAACTACCATTTTCACTAGATATAAATATAATGGGTTTCAAATGCTCAATGAACGAATTACTTGTGTGGTCATTATTAAGGAACAAGTGGATGAATAAGCTTAGCAAGGACCATATAATGACTTTTCATTTAAATTAACTAAAGCATGTTTTATTTCTCAAAAAAAAAAATAAGAAGAAAAATTCGTTATTTAGCAATGAGTAAAGATAACTTGTCATTAATTGATGTCAGTGATTTAAAACCTAAAGAAACGTAATTGTCTTTTTTTCCACAAAAAGCAATTCGGCATTTTACACTTAATCAAGTAAATCTAAAAAAATTATTAAAAATTATTACGATATTATCATGATCCAATTCGATAATACGTGTGGTCCCGAGTATAGATCATTTGATCTTGACAATTCGGAGCAACATCTATTCAAGTGTATTTCATTTTCGTAGACAATAAATAAATACAGTAAAAAGTCATCAAAAAAAAAAAAATCTATAATCCTCTTTAGTATGCTATCATTTCTTAACCGCGTTATCTTAAAAAAACTCTATTCAAGTGTATTTTTTGTCAAAATTTTATGAAACTCGACACATTAACATGAAAATAATAGGAAAACTTAACTCGTAAATCATGAACTATCATTTTCACTAGATATAAATATAGGGTTAATGACAATTTAGACCCTAAAATCATACATCACCCTTCCAAACGAACCCTGGTTTTTTTTTTCCCGCCACATCAGGCCTTGAAGTGAAAAGTTTTGGCCAGTTAAGGCCTTTTTGACAGATTTCGTTAAAATCTAAGTTAATTAACATGTGTCATGCACGTGATTAACAGAATTGAATGATTTGAATTGTTCATATGTTTAAAGGGGTTAAAATGGCTCATTTTAAAAATGAAGGGAGGGTAAACAAAAAAGATGGAAAATCTACCGCTTCATTTATCCCTCGCCACCCACACACGCACGTTCCCAGACTCCGGCGCCCAACCCTTCCTCCATATTTTCCGGCGCCAACCCCAAAATCCACAACAGACTCAATTTCTGAAAGCTCCGACTACCTTTACAAAAACCCAACAATCCCAGATCAACAATTTCAAAATCAAAGATTGAAAAATTTGCATTTTGAAATCAGATTCTCTCACTAATAGATAAAAATCCAAATCAACAATCAGATCTTCAAAGCTTTGTCTAAAGTTCCAATCTTTGAAAGCAACGTTATAAGATATAAGTGTAGCCTCGTCATCTGATATTTTCCGTCCAGAGACAAGATCTGAGGAGAGAGAGAAAGAGAGAGGGTGAGCTAAGAAGATAGCAAGTAAAGCATGAATTTTGATTCGGATTGAGTAATTAGAGTACTATGATTACCGAATCCGATTATGTAGATACCTTAATGTTGAATTGAAAGGACGCTAAGCAATGGAAACGACAGAGAGACTAGGGTCATCGGCATGGGCGGATCTTATGTGTAAATAGGGGGTACACGTGCACCCGGTCAACCCAATTTTTTTAACTAAAAAGAAAAGTTTTTTTTTTTTTTTTTACTAAGTGCACCGCCAAAAAAATTAATTAGAGTGGTAATTTAACTAGAAGGGATGTGAACTTAGTAAAAGGAAAAGTTAACAAGTTATTTAGTGTAAATTGTGTACTTGTTTTCTTTTATGAAACAATTGTTTTGAACTTATATACTTAATTATGTACTTGAATATAATTACGTTTTAAAAATTTTTGGTATGGAGTTAATTAGTGTAAATTGTGCACCCGGTGGTTGAAAATCCTAGATCCGCCACTGGTCATCGGAGTGTTGGGGGAGGGGAGTGGGGATGGTGGTGCGAGAATGGAGGGAAAAGCTGAGGTCGGGGTGGGAGAGGGAAGAGAAGTGGGAGTCGTAAGAGGGGTTGGGGTCTAGTTGTCGATGGATTGTAGTGGTGGAAGCGATGATGATGATTTGGGGCTCGATCCAAGTCCCGACGATGATGATTTGGGGCTCAGAGGTGAATGTCATATGAAAAGGTCATGAAGAGGTGATTTACTGGGTTGGGTTAGAAATATTGTGTGGTGGTGTAGCCATTTGGAAATAAAAAATTACACAAATTCATTAATAAGTGCTCATATACACCTTCCGTCTCAAAAAAAAAAAAAATTGTTTCATTTGACTTTTGTCAAAGGTCATTTGTGTTGACCATAAAAAGTTAAAATAAGACAGACTTTCCGGAATAGAGGGAATATTTTATTAATTTTTTTTGTTTTATTTTCTAAATTACCACCTTTTTTTTTTATTAAAACGACTAATTATTCTGTTCAAAAATAAAATTAATTAACTGGATATTATTTCTAATTTATTATGTATTTTTTTATTTCATTTTTAAATAATGTATCTTTTTTAAAAAGAAAATAGATTTATTATTTGGAAAATAAATTAACTTTTTTTTAACCCTTTTTAATTGGTGAACAAAAATTGGTGAATTGAAAAAATTATTTATTGAATTTATTTTTAAAAAATATAGATGAAAATAGATGATAATTAATTTATTTTGTGTTTATGTTTTATTTAATATGTTAATAACTATTTTCATTTTCAACCCTGTTAAGTTTGAATTTTCATTAAGCCCCTTAAAAAATATGAACTTCAAATTAACCAATTCGTCAGTCACGTGCAACGCACATGTTACTTAACTGAATTTTCTAACGAAAATCGTAAAAAAGGCCTTAACTGGCGAGTTTTTTACACGTCAAGGTCTGATCTGGTGGAAAAAAAACCATCAGGGTTCGTTTGGAAGGGTGGTATATGACTTTAGGGTCTAAATTGTCATTAACCCATAAATATAATGGGTTTCAAATGCTCAATGAACGAATTACTTGTGTGGTCATTATTAAGGAACAAGTGGATGAATAAGCTTAGTAAGGACCATATAATGACTTTTCATTTAAATTAAGGGTTAATTGTAATTTAGACCTTGAAGTACCATACCACCCTTCCAAGCAAACCCTGATATGTTTTTTTTGTCAAATCATGTCTTGATGATTTAAAAACTCGCAAAATAAGGTCTTTTTGACGGAAACTGTCAAAAATCGCTGTTAAGTGATCACGTGCGATTCCCGTGACCAATTTTTGAGGGCATTTTCGGCAATCAAGGTTGGAACGACTTGTATAAGGCGCAAACTCGGATGTGTTTCTCCCGCCCAACAGTTATTACACTTCATTTCAATCTAGGTTTTGCAGGAGAGAAATTGGGGCTTTTGGTCATGAATCTGGATTTTACTTGCAGATGTGGTAGGATAGCTCTATTGACGACTTCATGGACCGAAAAAAACCCAGGTCGAAGATTTCTACAATGCTCAGGCAAAAGAGTAAGTTTTCTACCTAAATGGTTAGCCATGATCCCTAATTTTTTGTGTGAATGTAAATTGTTTGTTTATTTGAAATTGCAGTCCGAAGATTGTGGGTATTTCGCATGGTATGACACAGAGATGTGCGCAAGATCGAAGGTTGTGATTCCTGGTTGGCTTCGTAAGAGAAATGAAATGGAGAAAGAAATTGGTGTTCTTAAACGAAGACAGAAATTGTTGGTATTAATGTTGATTTGCTCCTAGATTGTGTTCTTTGTTTGGTATAGTTAGTTAGGGTTTGTTCACGAATGTTAGTAATGTTTGTGTAATGGATAATTGGTTCTATGTTGAAGGATTTTGAGATTTATGGCAATGTTGAGACTTTGTTTATGTTGTCAGATTGAGGTGTTTGTAATGGAAACCTTTGTAATGAAATGAAACCTTTTGCCATGAAATGTACTAATTTCATTTGCTGTGTAATGGGTACTTGGTGATATGTGTACAATTATATGAACTTTAAATGAAGAATTAAAAAAATAGTCAACATTTAACATCCAAACACTGACATTGAAATGTGGAATACAAACTCAGTATATGGCACCAATTCATTGTTCTCCATTCAAACAGGGGAATAAATACTGAGTACAAAAGACCTCACAAGGTCAACAAAGTTAAAGTTAACAAAAGTACTAAAGACCCCACCAAGTCACATGCCAAATACATTATTAAAGACAATAAAATATTCAAAAGAGAATCAAATCCTGCACATAATCAAAGTACACATCTCCATAAAATCCTATCCATTCACTTGTTTTCCATTTTCCTTTGCACAAACCTTCTTTGCAGTCTCCCTTAGATCCTTCCAAGTGACAAATGTCTTACCCCCCTTTTTCTATGTAAGGTTTAGAAGTGGTTGATGGCTGAGTATTACTCATGATTGTGCCTTGATCTCCATCAACATGTATGCCACTGAATGGAGAAGAAACTGGTGCAGGTTGAGACATTGGGAGAATCAAGTCAAGATCTTCTTCCATATCATCCAGTAAGTCAATCGCTCCTTCAACTGACTTGAACTCAAATTTCTCTTTCAGCCTGTTTGACATTGGTATTCTTCTTAGCTCTTTTTCTTGTGGTAGATGAACTGGTTCCTTTGGTTTTGATCCCTACAAACCATTACAAATAAGTACTTTAGATACTCAATAATGGAAAAAATTAGAAAAACATATGAATGGGTATGAATGGGTAAATAACATGTTGGGTTGGCTGTGAGGACCTTGGTGATGCATTTCTTGTTGGTTTTGCTGGTGGTAAAGTTTTTTTGGTTGATTGGAGTGATGGTGAGGCTTTTTTGGTTGGGTGGGCTGGTGATGAGGTTTTTTTTCCTTGGCTGGACTGATGGTGAGGGTTTGTTAGTTGCCTTTGGTGGTAGTGTTCCCTTAGGGTTTGTTGCAAGTGGTATTGAACCCTGAACATGCTCCAAGTGTAATAAACAGTTACTCCCTCCATCTCAAAATAGATGTCGTTTCAACCACTTCTCTCATATTAAGAAATGCAATTAATTTATGTGAAAAGGTCTCATATACCCCTAAAGTAATCCAATTACCTAGATAATTAAATGCTTGTGTAGGAGATAGTCCACTATCATTAATAAGGGCAGAGTTGGTATACAACAACAAAATAGCATTGAAAATAGTAAAACGACAAGTATTTTGAGGCAAAAATTAACTCCCAAAACGACATCTATTTTGAGACGGAGGGAGTACTAATTTTGAAGAAATAAAAAATGAAAAAACAATGAAGAAGACAACTGAAATGACTAGTTAAACACCTTGACAAATCTTGGACTTGTTCTTGGTGTAGGGGATGCATTTCTTGTTGCATTTTGAGTTGAAACCTAGACACAATACCAATGCAATAAACAATTTATAGATAATGGAAAAGATTGAGGAAAAAACAGACAAGATAAAGTACTCACATTTTTTTTTCTTGGACTTGTTCTTGATGGTGGTTGTGGTTGTGTAGCTTGAGTAAGTGGTGTCAGTGGTGGTGATGGCAAAGCTGGTGGAGATTCAGTTGTTATGAACTTATCTTGTGTTACCTAAGCAAAACAGAAGTATAATCCCATAGCAGTTACTAATTTGTGGATAAAAAATGATAACACAAAGATTTAGCTAATTACCTTGTTGACCCCTGGACTTGTTGGTGGTGTAATCTGAGTAAGAGGTGACAACTGTTTTGATGGAAAAGTACTTGGTGATAATGGTGGTGTTGGAACAGTTGGTGATGGTGGTTGTGCAAGCTGTGAATTGCTAGTTGATGCAACATGAGTGGATGGGCCTGCATTGTTGGGAATCAGTTTTGGAGCTTTTTTTGTTCCCTTCTTTGGTCCTTTTGCATTGGATACCTGCTGGGTAGATGGGCCTGCAATTGCTCTGTTTCCTACCTATAAAAGAGTACCCAATTAATTAACATTTAATGTAGTCAACTAATTGATATAAAAAAATACTCACATTGGGCACTTGTCTGGATGGGCATTTGGCTTTGTTATGACCTGTTTCTTTACAGATACTGCATTTAGTCCTTCCCTTTGTTGTACCATCATTCTCCACCTATAAAATTTAATGACATCAGTACTTAATGTAACATAAACATATACCAGCTAAACATAACAATTATATGACTCACATTTATTGGGCATTTGGATCTGTTGTGTCCAAAAACTTTGCAAATACTACACTTGATAGTTGTCTGGTACTGGTTCTTCCTCAGCTTTTGAGTAACAGCAGGCATCCCATCTTCTCCATCTGCATTTGCTTCCCCTTCTGGTTGTGCTTGTTCACCCTCTTCACCCCCTTGACCTTACTGGACACCTTGGTTTGTCCTTTTTCTCAATTTTTTAGGTCTTCCAGGATGAAGCCTTTTCTGTGGTCGGTAAATAGGAAGCAAACCAGTTTTTGGCCACATGTCAGGCCCATCCATTGGGTTAATCATGAAAGAGTACACCTTTTTGTATGTATCAACTCTATAGCATTCATCAACATACTTTTCTGGAGCCTCATCTTTCAAAGCCATACAAGAAATGGCATGGTTGCATGGAATCCCAGATAATTGCCATTTTCTACAGCTGCAAGTCAAGTTAGGCAAACTCACTGAGTATTGGCTTCCAGTCATTGTTGTAACCTAATATTTCCCACCCCCTACTGAAACTGGTATGCACTGATTAACCCATTTCTTCCTCTTTTCAAGTTCTTTCTGAATTTTAGGACACAAGAACAACCCATTCCATTTGCTCTCAGCAGTGACCCTATTCTCTTCTAATCTTGCCATCAACATGTTTCTGATTGTCTCAAGACAAGCAAGGATTGGCTTATCTCTAGCATTGACAATGAAGCTATTGAAACTTTCAGCCAAGTTATTCAACAAAATATCACATCTGGTATTTGTCCTAAAATGAGACCTAGACCACTGTTCTGGGGGTTTATCTGAGAACCACTTGAAACATTCACTATTATAAGCATTAATATTATCCATACAAACCTTAAACCTAAACTCAGTTGTGGCACATGCTGCATTCCATAACTGATCTCTATAGATCATACCCTGCTGTCCTCATGTTACCAAGCATATGCAAAACATAAAACCTATGCTCAGCATTAGGCATTAAAGAAGATACTGCATCAATCAACTTTCTGCTTATCAGACATAACCATCTAGTCTGTATCATTCCTCAACTCCAAATCATCAATCAATAATTTGATAAACCAATTCCATGTTTCCCTGGTTTCTGCTTTAACAATAGCATAGCAAAAAGGGTACCAGTTGTTGTTAGGATCAATGCCACAAGCTACCAAAAGTTGTCCTCCATGCTCTCCTTTAAGAAAACAACCATCCAAACAAATGACTTTCCTACAATACTTTAAACCCTGTTTCAGTCCTCCCAAACATACATAAAACCTTTCAAAAACTGGTCTCTCTTCCATCACACTTCCATCCACAGTTGTCATGTACACTGAACTCCCATGATTTCTCGCCCTCAATTCTTGTGCATAATCCCATAGCTTCTCATACTGGTCTGAAACACTCCCCTCAATCAACTAAAATGCCTTTCTTTTTGTTCTATAAGCTTGATTGATTGATATATTACTGGTGTATTTCTCAAACACAGAATTCTTAAATGATGTTGCAGGTTGGGTAGGATTTGTTCTCCAATCATTCACATGATGGGTTGCTAACCATTTAGGTGTCAAAAGAGGATTTTTGAAAGCTATTCCACATGTGTCATTGTTGTTAAGGGTCTTGATCAACAAGTTTTCCTCCCTCTGGCATTTGGAAGCAAATAGTATCCAAGGACAAGGTTCCTTACATTTGGCCCTAATTCTGTCCACATTCTGTTTAATGATTTTGATTTGTTTTTTCTCACCAATTTCATGCATCTTAATAGCATTAGCTAGAACCTTATGGTCAGCAAATTCCATTCCTAACTCAAATTTGGGTTTAGCCATATCAACCGAGGGATTTAACAGTTTTCCTAGTGCCCTATTCACTTGTTGCTCATCATCACTTTTATAACCCTTCAAACCATCATCAGAATCATAGTTAAGTTGAATATTTTTCCCCTTAACACCTGCACCATAATCCCATTCAACCATCTTGCCTTTATCTTTTGCCTTGGACTTACTTTTACTCCCACATGCTTCATCCCCATCAACTTGAAAACCCATATCATCATCTGCACTCTCATACTCACTATCATGCAATGCCTCATGATCTGAATCTTCATTGTTCTGTTCTTGCTCTCTCTCCCCCCTTACTGACTCTGGCAAAGGTTCTACACTTCTCATAATTCCCTTTCCTTTTTCACATCTAGAATCTAATCCCACTAACAACTCCACATGCCTCTTACTATTAACAAACATTCCAATATCTGCTGCCTCTCTATCATTTTCTGTAGTCCTAAGTAACATAGGTGGTGGGCCAGGAATTTTTTGGGACAAGGTATACTTATCACTTACCACACCAGCCTCTAAAACTACTGCCTTCAGTTCAACCATTGACACATAATCAGCTTCAAAGTAATCAAACCATGTTACTTCCCCACCTTTGTAAACATTAGAATCCCCTTTAGGAAGTAGCCCCCATGAAAAAGTCTAATAGTAATCTGTGAAGGGGAATCTACACACATGAAACAAACAAAAAAACCCAAGGAAAAATGCACACTTTAGCACTGATTAGACATAACAGACAGAAAGATATATTTTTTCAACAAAAGGGGACCACTACATAGAAAAACAACAGTTGCAGAATAGTATTATAGCCATATACCAACACAAACAGAGGACCACCATACCAAATTGATAGTTTCTTTACAATATCCAACTTACACACAAGTTCAGAAACCAATACAACATATTGAAACAAACAAAAACAACTCATCAACTTGAAAATATACATTTTAGATGTTTTTTAAAGATTTTTCAACGAAAACCACATAAGAAATTGACAACACACATCTCAAAACATTACACAACAGTACATAATAAAATTAGGGCGTATTTACCATAATCTGGTGTCGGCGGGTAAATGCATCCCTTCTTTTTCCTTTTCGACCAAGTCATTTCCACTTCACAATGAATCCTTCATTCGATCGCCTGGAAATCGCCTTTGAGTCTCTTACCTAAAACCCTAATTTTGATAGACTGAAGTGTTGCACCCTATGTCAATGAAAGGCCTCAACTGTATAACGTGGAGCGTTTGTGGCCTTATACAAGTCGTTCCAACATTGATTGCCGAAAATGCCCTAAAAAATTGGTCACGGGAATCGCATCTGATCACTTAACAACGATTTTTGACAGTTTCCGTCAAAAAGGCCTTGTTTATCGAGTTTTTAAATCATCAAGACCTGATTTGACAAAAAAAACATATCAGGGTTCGCTTGGAAGGGTGGTATGGTACTTCAAGGTCTAAATTGCAATTAACCCTTAAATTAACTAAAGCATGTTTTATTTCTCAAAAAAATTAAGAAGAAAAATTCGTTATTTAGCAATGAGTAAAGATAACTTGTCATTAATTGACGACAAAGACTCAAGTGAGAACACACATCCCCGTCTCATCCATGAGACGGGTCATTTCGACCCAAAACCCAACCCATGACCCGGTCATTGAACCGTCTCCATGACCCAAGGGGCAACCCATGCCACGTGGCAACTTCTTATAGGCCCATTTTTTTTTTGTGGCTCCAGGACTCAAGGGCGACCCTGCCACGCGGCAGCCTCTCATAGGCCCAATTTTTTTTTTCTTTTTTTTTTCGGTTTGTCAAAAGTAATAGTTACTATAACATAATGTAATGACTGTATACATATAAAGTAACAGTTTGTATACATAAAAGTAATACATATATATAGAAAAGTAACAGTGTTTTTTTTTTATGTTTTCTTCGTTTGCCAAAAGTAATACTTATTACAACTAAAATGTAACGAACGTGTTACTTATATGTAATAATGTTTATACATAATTGTAACACATATGTATAGAAAAAATAATAATTCAACCATTTACATTTTTAGAGCTAAAAACACTTGATTAGTGTTACATGTAAAAGTATTACATTATATATAGAAATATTTTATAATTTCTTTTATTAAAGTGTTACATTTACTTATACAAACAATTACATTCATATATATGAGTTGTTACTTTTCAAAAAATTAAATCAAAATACACAATATTTTACATTTTTGCAAAAGCATTATTACATTTCAGTATAAATGATAATTACATTTAGATATTGCTTGGGTTACATGTAATTATAGTTAGTATTACATTTGAAAAAATGGGTAAAACGAGCTTTTGTTTTTGTAAAACAGGTGTTACGTTTACTTATGAACAATATTACTTTATATGTATTCAGTCATTACATTAAGTTATGGTAACTATTACTTTTGGTCAACGACGGAAAAGCCGAAAAAATAATATAAAAACTAAATTTTTTTTTTATTTTTTTTTTTGGAGCTCTGGGAGGCTGCCACATGGCGGGTTCAGCCCATGGGTCATGGGGCGACCCGTCTCATGCATGAGACGGATCCCCTTGTTCTCATGGGAGACCACCTCTTAATTGACGTCAGTGATTTAAAACCTAAAGAAACGTAATTGTCTTTTTTTTCCACAAAAGCAATTCGGCATTTTACATACGTAAGAAACGTAATCAAGTAAATCTAAAAAAAATTATTAAAAATTATTACGATATTATCATGATCCAATTCGATATACGTGTGGTCCCCAGCAACATCTATTCAAGTGTATTTCATTTTCGTAGACAATAAATAAATAAATACAGTAAAAAGTCATCAAAAAAATAAAATCTCTAATCCTCTTTAGTATGCTATCATTTCTTAACCGCGTTATCTTACAAAATACATGAAGAGAAAAGGGTAGGAGGATAATACACTCGAGAGCTTAGAATGTACTTTGCCGAAAGGAGTTAAAGAAGAGGATACGGTGAGCTGGTAAAGTTTGGTCTTGATCTTGGATCCATGACTAGCCATCATTTCCTTTGTTAACCTTGTGCTAAACCTCTTGACTCATTCTTTATATTCTTTCAGTCTCATAATAAAAATAAATATCGCATTTTTTTAAAAAAAACATAAAACTCATTTTTTAAATAAAGTTTTTTTTTTTTTCCAAAAATAAAGTAACAATGTTATTGTAAATTTATCAATATAAAAATAAATAAATAAAATTATTAAAAAAATTAAATGAATCAACTGTAGCATTTATTATATTATGACGGGGGACTGAGTATTTAAATAGCCAAGTCATATTTTGCATGAGAAAAGACATAGGTATGACTTTAATTATTTATAACCAATCATCAAAAGGCCATGTGTTAAAGCTAAGATTATACAATCCATAAAGTTATTAGGTTAGTTAGGTGTAAAAATTAAGATTAAATTTGTATTAATAGCCAAATTAGTGAGACGGCTTTTGTCTTTATTTTTTTTTCTATTTCTTCTGTCTTAATAGCAAAAAGGCGGCTTTCATTTGACATTACCGAAATCACGAAGTTAGGCCCAGACCATAGCCCACACCCTGATCACAAAAGAATTGAATTATAGCTTGGTCCATTTTTCATATAATCATAGTAATTATTCCTTCAGAGACCCTCACATTGATTAAAAAATAAAATTTGATTGTAATATTGAGCTACTTTTAGCACGTTGCAACAAATGTTTTAGCGGTGTCGGGCGGGTGTGTTAAGGGTTTCCTTTTAAGAGAGGTCAACTCAATGGCGGAGCCACACGGGGGCAAGCAGGGGCAATTGCCCACCCCCCCCCCCCTTGAGTTTTTTTTTTTTTTTTTTTTACGACCATGATGACCACTTTGCAAGTATACTTCCATTTTTTTTTTTTACTTTTAAATTTGCTTACTCCTTCTGTCTCAAAATGTTGTTCCCTAATTTTTTTGGTTAATTCGAACTTTGAGCAATAATTTTAATTTAATTCAGTTATCATAATAATAATCTATCAATAACAAATATCAAATTAAAATTATTGTTCAAAGTTCCTTCGCTCTAACATAAAAAAGTGAACAATATTTTGAGAGGAGAGAGTATTTTGCAGGTTGAAAAAGTCATTCATTCGGGTCTAACTAAGATGGTGCTTTACTTTACATGGGCCACCATTATACTCTACACTTTTGGTTGTTATACCGTTATTGTGTGAATAATTTTTCTTCTACTAGCCACTTTTGGAATGCAACAGCTAACATCAATCTTGTCCAATAATCCCCAAATTTTACTTGGAGTAAATTGTCTAAGTACTTTACTACATTCGTCCCACTTGAAGAGGTTGATATTCGTTATTGAATTGTCGCACTTGAAGGGTAACTTTCATCTTTGGGAAACACTAATACAAGAACACTCAAAAAAAAAAAAAAAAAAAAAAACGGGGGCAAACCCCCGTTCACCATTCCTTTGCTCCAAAAAAAATTCCCTCCCTTCCTTCAATTCCTGGCTCCGCCACTGGGTCAACTTCCCTTAAGGAGAAGTAGAGAGCCCTTAGTTTCATAACTCTATAGGGGGCGCGAGAGTCTAGGACAATTGCATTTTTAACATCTTGTGTTAATGGGTTCTCCATGTTTTTTTTTTCTTTTTTAACAAAGGATAATGATATGTATAGCGAAAACTCATAGTGAAACTCTCTAATCCATGAATGGATTGTAATAAATCTTTATGAACCCCACTGATAAAAACTCATCATACGGATTACAGAGTTTCACTATAAATTTTCAGTGTAAGTTTCCACTATGTGTGTCATTGTCCTTTAAAGATATAAACGGGAAATAAAGCAAGGTGGCCTACGTACACCAATACACCCATGTTGCTCAAGATACTCTCATCGGTGATACTCTTTCTGCTCGGGATTAAGGTTTTTAGTTTGATTTTACACGAAAATTAAAAAAAAAATGTGAGTATGAAAAGTAAAGTAAAAGAAAGTAGGAGAGAGAAAGTGTGTATAAAGTTTTTATTATGAGAATGACAAGTGGGTCCCAATATTTATTTTAAGTAATAAAGCAACTAAGAACTTTAGTCTGGAACAAACCAAAAAGGAACGTAAGAACCTTAGTTTGAGACGGAAGAAAAATCATTCTTCATCGACTTAGCCACATTTTTGGGAGGTTTCTCATAAATCGGTAGCTCGATCGATATAATAATAGCGTGTTAATAAGTTTTAGTTATTTACAAAATATCTATCGTGTGCTTTAAAACAAGTTTTGACTATTTAGAAAATGTCCCCATTTTTAAAAACACGTTTCTTATCAGATTCTTGATGGTGCGTTAACAATAAAAGTTATTATTAGATTTTGGCATTTAATAATTATCATAAATTTTAAAAGTATTTTTATAGCATTTTTTTATGGGACTAATTAACTTTCTCCTACAAACAAAATGAGAAAATGCGACTATCTTTTGAGAGGGAGGGAGAAATATTTATAATGGTTTATCAATAACAAGCTTTAAATTTTCATTCGAATAATAGAAAGCAACCTAAATTATTGCTCAAATTTTATTCAAATTAACAACTAAAAAAGTAAATTAACTTTCTGAGACCGCTACTGAAAATTGTGGGATCTCTAATACTGTAGTATAAATAATGATATACACACCAGAGGCGGAGCTACATGCAAGCTAGTTTTAAAAAAATAAAAATTTACTAGTGAAAAATTTACAATATTTTGGGGGTTTAGTGCAATTTGTTGAAATTTGCCACCTTTAAGATACAAATAATAATACACTAGATTTGTTTTTTTGCCCCCATTGACTAACATACAGTTAAAATATTTATGTTGTGCAATTTTTGCCCCCGTTGACAAATTTTTCTGGCTCCGCCACTGATACACACATCATATTTTTAAGGGAGAACTCCGTTTTTGTCCATCGTACTTTGAGTCGTGTTTCACTTTTACCATCAAACTTTATTTTTTTTTCATTTTTACCATCGTACTACAAACAATGGTATCATTTTATGCCAAATTCGATATTTTATACCCAAATTTGTTTCAATTTTACCATCGTACTACAAACAATGGTGTCATTTTACACCAAAATTTGGTATGAAATGACACCATTGTTTGTAGTACGATGATAAAAATGAAAAAAATAAAGTTCGATGGTAAAAGTGAAACACGCCCTAAAGTACAATGGACCAAAACGGAGTTTTTCCTATTTTTAATCCACAAAATATCTGAATTCCTCGAGGACACTCATTAATAATGTAGTTTGAACAAAATTCTGTATTAGAGTTACTATCTTACTTGAATCTTGAATGGAGGATGTACCAAACTTTTTCGTTTTTTCTTATGGAAGGAATATTTATATAGACGTACTAATATAAGTTGTTGTATTTTTTTCCGTGACATCCGCATGGCAAGCTAACACCAGATACCGTTTGTGCTAAAGCTCTCTTTGGTGATATAAGTTGTTGTAGTATAGTATAGTTGTGCACTCACTCACTGTAATTTATTCACTAGCTATCTATGTACTAGGCAGATAGTTGAATTTTCCTCCTCTTATTCATGGGGTGGACGAATTGGGAAGGGAAGAAAGTTTGAGATACTACTGTAGTGCCAAAGAGATATGTGTCCATCAATGGTGGACCTGCAATGGACAGGGTATTTTTTATTTTTTTTGTCTCAATTACCATGACCAAAATATCCAAAGTCATTGCCCCATTGTAGTGAAAACTCTTGATAAAAGTATAACTTTCTTGCTTCAATTTCAGAAGCAGAAAAAGAATCAAATTTCACCACTTTTAACTCAGAAAAAGGCCTTCTTCTTCTGCCAGACATTGTAGAGATTTTCCTTTTTACACTTCATTTTTCTTTCGCATTTGTACGTATATCACTACTTTATTCGTAAAAGAAAGATTTTCATACACGAACAATTATTCCATTTTCTGAGTATCGCCCAGGCCACCGGAGTAATGGGAAACAGGAATCTGGGGAGTTATATAGCTAGGACCCGAAAGGGATATGTTGTTGTCGCGAGGTTACTTTAAGTAGGAAAAGGTTGTAGGGATGGAGGTGGGCTAAGCACCATGTGAGAAGTTAGCAATGGAGGCATGCATTATAAGTTTCTTTCCCCTTTTTTCTAAGATCAGATGTTTGTATTCATTCAATCCCCTTAACCTCAAAAAAGAAAGAAAAAAGTGTTAAACTTTAGACTTTAATGGACACTACCCAGCCCTGACCTAAAGAAAAAAGTGTCATGGAGGTCACTTTTGATCCCTACTCCATCCGTCCCAGCTCACTTGAGACTTTTTGACCAAAACTGGTCAACTTAAGGTCGGTTTGACCAACACTTTATAGAAATATTTATGATCCGAACAAAAATTAAAAAAATGTAAAATGATTACCATTAAAAATCCTCTCAATAACAATTTTTAAAAAGTTTTTTGGAACATAAATATTTCTATAAAGTGTTGGTCAAGCCGACCTTAAGTTGACCAGTTTTGGTCAAAAAGTCTCAAGTGAGCTGGGACGGAGGGAGTATATAAGTATATACTCCCTCCGTTCCATAATAACTATGTCGACAAAATGGGTTTTGCACGAGAATTAAGGGTTGAATAGTAGTGGGTAGTTGTTGTGAGTGTGAAAAGTGAAGTATGAGAGAGAAAGTGAGGTAGGGAATAGTAGGTTAATTGATGTTGTGAGTATAAAAGTAAAGTAGGAGAGAGAATAAGTGGGATGAATAGTAAAGATTCTTTGCCATTTTAAGAAAGTGTAACTTATCAATGGGACACCCAAAAAAGAAATTTGTCCACATAGTTATGAGACAGACGGACAGAGTATATCTACACACACTAACTAATGGGAGCAATGATTTGTTTATCATGGCCTCCAACTAGGCCTCATATATATGAAATGTTTCTTCTTTCTAAAGCCTGCACAAAGTCAAGGATGCTGATGAATCCCCCCAGCTCCTTTTCGATGTGGGATGGGTACAAGTCGATCAATATTGGGAAAGTCTTTGTCACTTTGGGTGCCAAATCTAGGACCAGCTCCTTCTTTTTTCTCGTCCTTTTGGTTTCTTTAGATTGGCTAGATCGAAAAATATTAAGCATTCAAGTATGAAAACTAATGTCAATTGCCAAAACCAAGTTGATATTTTATGACTACAAACTACTCCACTTTTTTTTGTTCTTGAGCCGGCACTGAGTACTAGTGGTTGAGCAGAATAGCTTAAGCAGTTCAATGTATATCCCCCTCTGTCCCAGAAACATAGTCTCATTTTGACTTTAACATAAACTAAATGATTGTTATTTAGACATTTGATTTTCTATAGTTGGCTTGTGGCCATAATTCCAAGTTCGTGAATAAGATGTATCATATGGAGTTGAGGGTAAAGGCCGGTTGTCAATTTTATAAGACCCACTAATTAATTCACATATAAAGATACATTTAAGAGTTGTCACAAAGGTGAAGTATGTACATGAGATTCCATATGTGTGGGTTTAATCATGTTTTTGCTTTTGTGTTATAGCTAGACCACATGATTAGGCTTATTTGCTGGCCCCACTACGGGTAATGTGTGAAAGAAAGGTATTCTACCATAATTTTGATACCGGATTCAAGGGGCATTTTAGTACTTCCTCTGTCTCTATATGAGTATCCAAATTTCATTTTAAGGGACATAACTTTTTGTACAATTTGGTGGCAAAATTCATATATAATCTTATAATCCTCTTTACAAACATTTAGTTTTTGCAAGTATAAAGAGACCGGTGGAAAAAAAACATTTAGGGACAAAGTTATGATCATAATGGACACTCATTTTGGGACAAAAGTTTCGAGAAAATGGACACTCATTTAAGGACAGAAGAGGGAGTAACTTAATATTCACTCATTTTGAAGTTTTATTTACCTTATAAATCTTGTATTTTCATTTAATTTATTTATATTCTTATTATATTAGAGCTTCAAGGGTTAGTTTAACTACTTATGGAGCTTCCGAGGTTTCAAAAACAGTTGGTAATTTTCTCTTGCCTTTTGTCGCTCGAGATTGTAATTATGAATGATCGGTCCAGATTAAAGGGTAAATATAAAATCACAAATAAAGGTGTTCAAATCATTTATGCCACTTTGTGTATCACTTCATGTGCCACAAGTGATCTAGCGTCTCACAGTTATTGGGATGTGTATTATTGTAAGTGGTATATGGAGTGACACACAAAAAGTGTTACATGAGATCTCGACTCCAAAAAAAGTCACAAAACTTGGTATACAAAATGATGTGTCATTAATTTTATTGGGTCTTTTAAGTATAGTGTGTCGGGTTCACAATCGATGCAACCAATAAAATATCGCCACCTTATTATGTATCTATCTTTTTGTATACTTCTTTTGTGTCTTTAGCATTGCCTCTAGATTAAAATATATGTTATTTTAATACTCTTATTTTACCTATTAAACTTCTAAGTGCTATCACCAAAAATTAAAATATACTCCCTCCGTCCCTATTTACCTTACAAAAATGAGGCTTTGCAAAAAAATTAAGAAAATGATTGTATAGTTGATGTGTTGTGAGTGTAGATAGCTGAGTGGGAGAGAGAAAGTGGGTAGAGAAAAGTAAATAGATAGTTGTTGTGAGTATGACAAGTGGGTCCCACTATTTAAAAATGTTTAAAAGTTTCCTTTTTGTGATTTTGTAATGTAAATAGGGACACCCAAAATAGCAATTTTTGTAAAGTAAATAGGGACGGAGGGAGTAATAATGTGCTCATATCTCTTCCATGCCTCTTTTTAGGTCCAAGTGCTCATGCTTGTATCGACCATAACTAGTGCAAGATGGTTGATTAGAGAAATACTTTTCGTTCTTTCCAAAATAAATGTCGTTATTGATTAGTTTATGTTTGTCTTTCTTTTTTTCCTAAGAATTATGCTCTATTTATATGTTCATTGCATGCACATGAAATTGGCCTAAGATTTTTCTCTAATTAAAAAAAAAAATTGAGACAAACTTAAAATTGTTACACTTACGTAACAACAGATTATATATTACTAGTAATTTGTTAAGTAATACTCCCTCTGTCCCAAAATGATTTTTTTATTTGTCATTTCTCATTGTCCCAAAAAGTTCTTCACATTTCTACATTTTAGGTTTAAACAAAACATGACTAGTGAAGCAAATGTTCATGGGACGGAGGGAATAAATAGCTGGAAAAAACCACTGTTTGGATAACCTTCTTTTGATTTCATATTAGGCTTCTAGCCTCCCAATCCCAAGATTTAATAATTATTTTCAACATTATTATTTATCAGCAAAACTAGGAGGCTGTGTGGTAAACACTTGATTTTAGAGCGTGGAATTGTGCAACAACCAACAAATCTTTATAATATGACAAGAGTGTACCACACAACACAATGCAGAAAAAGGCGTACAGTAACTGGCTTGACAACGGGACTAAATGTGTCAGAATAATCGACACCGGGACGTTGATGAAATCTTTTGGCAACAAGGCGGGCTTTATATTTTTGAATGGTGTTGTCGGGGTTGTATTTAATGCGGAATACCCATTTGCAGCCAACAATGTTAGGAGCAGTAGTAGAGGGTATGAGGGACCAAGTACGGTTGCGGGTTAAGGCTGTGAATTCTTCCTCCATGGCAGCTCTACAGAGTGGAGAGGAGAGAGCTTGTTTGACGGTTTTAGGGAGATCAGTGGGTGAAGAGAGGGAGGCAAGGTTGGCGTATTTAGGGTTAGGTTTAGTAATGTTGTTTTGTAGTCGGGTGGTCATGGAATGCTGGTTGGAAGGTATAGGAGGAGTGGTGGATGAGGTGGATTGGGAGGAGGAGGAAGGACTGTCGGATGAGGTGCTGGAAGTGGAGTTGGGTTCTGTGAGTGAGGTGGGGGAGGAATTGGTGGTAGAAGGAGAGGTGGGGGTGGACTGGGAAGAGGAGGAAGTGGGACTGTGAGGTGGGCGTGGTGAGGGAGGATTGGGAGACACTGGACTGGGGGGTGGGGCGGGCTGGTAGAGGGGTGGGTAGATGTGGGTGATAAGATAGGGAGAGATAGATTGCACCATTGTGAAGGGGTGTAGGTGGCAGAGGGGACAGGTGAAGACAAACGAGTGGGATAGGGGAAGGTGTTTTCAAGAAACTTGACGTGTCTGGAGGTGTAGACCCGATTGGTTTTGGTATCGAGACAGTAATATGCGCTTTGAGTGGGTGAGTAACCAACAAAGATGCATGGAGTGGAGCGGGGGGGGGGGGGGCAAGTTTATGGGGGGGGGTGTAAGGGCGTAACCACGGGTAGCAAAGACATCCGAAGGAACGGAGTTTGGTATAGTTAGGTGGTTTTTGGAAGAGACGAAGGTATGGTGAGTCATTGTTCAGAGTGGGTGTGGGAAGGCGATTTATGAGGTATGTGGCTGTAGTAAAGGCAAAGGTCCACATAGTAAGAGGTAGGTGGGCATGAGAAAGTAGGGCAAGACCAGTTTCTACAATGTGACGGTGACGACGTTCGGCATAGCCGTTGTGTTCAGGAGTGTGGGGTGGGGATGTAAGGTGAGGGATACCCTGTTGAGTAATGGATGGTGTGAGTTTGAGGTATTCTCTACCATTATCAGAGAAGAGTTGGATAATAGGTTTGTGGAAGAAATTTTAAACAAGTGCTTTGAATCGAGTGAACGTGGCAAAGGTGTCATACTTTTGTTTTAGGGGATAGAACCAAGTGTATTTAGTGAAGTGATCGACGAAAATAACATAATATTTGAACTTGTCATGAGAGTAAATGGGTGAGGTCCAAACATCAGAACAAACAAGTTCAAGAGGAGAATTAGAAGTAAGAGACGAGACAGAAAAAGGAAGCTTGTGACTTTTATTAATATCGCAGGAATTACAATTGGAATAAGAACTAGACGGAATAGATAATAAAAACTGTTTATTCAAAAAGGAAATGATAGGAGGAGCAGGGTGTCCGAGTCGATGATGCCAAGAGTGAGAAGACTCAGAGATGCTTGGATGTGCTTGAGGAGATGAGGGATGCCAAAGGTAGACACCACGATCATTGGTGCCATGGAGAAGTACTTTCTTTGTCGAGAGATCCTTAATAAGAAAGGAAGATGGTGAGAATTCAATAGAGGCATTATTATCTTTACAAAATTGAGAAACTGAAATAATATTTTGAGATATGAGAGGAACATATAAGACATTAGTGAAAGATAAAGATGTGGAAGAAGAGTTTATAGTAAAGGAACCTATGGCAGAAATGGGGAGAGAGGAGCCGTCACCGATGATGACATCATCACTACCGTTGTACGGATTATGAAGAGCTAGGTTATTGAGGTCGTTTGTGATATGATGGGTGGCTCCACTGTCTATGAGCCAGGAGGGTGGTGGAGCAGGGGTAGGGGCCATGGCAGTGTGGGCTTGGGGAGTAGAGGAAGAGGGGCGGTTGGGGCGAGTGGTAGGGTTAGGTGGTGGAAAAACAACGCCAGGGTATTCTCGTTTGAAAGAGCGGCATTGGGAGATAACATGGCCCACAATTCTGCAGTACTGACATTTGCCCTTGAATTGGACAGGGTTGGATGACTGGGAGGAGTTCAGAGTAGGGAGGAGAGGAGCGGAGGGGTTGGGTCGAGTATAGTTTTTAGAGTAATTGGTGCGGGTGGAGACTGCATGGGCCGAGGCTGGTAGAGGAGTGGGTGGGGGAGTGTTTTTGAGGGTTAGTTCGTGATGAATAAGTTTCTCATGAAGGGCTTCGAAGGAGATTGGGTTGTCACGGGCACGGACAGTATCAATTATGGGTTTATAGGTCTCGTAGTCAAGACCTTTTAGGGTTTTGGCTATGATGTCCTCGTTATCCATGGGTTTTCCGAGGATGGCTAATTTGTCGGTGCAAGATTTGATTGAGTTCATGTATTCGGTGATGGTGAGAGTGGACTTGGTGATGGAGTCAAGATTATCTTTGACTTGGAGGATGTGGCCTCGAGAAGGGTTTGCGTAGGTAGTTTGGAGAATGTCCCAAAGCTCTTTGGAAGTTTTGGTTTGGAGGATGAGGGGTGCGATGGAAGGGTCAAGTGTGCCAAGTAGGGCCCCTCGGAGTAGGCGGTCTTGACGGTGCCAAGTGGTGTAGGCTGGGTTGTCGGTTTCTTTATCATCGGCGGTGATTTTGGGTGGCGGTGAGGGATGACTGCCATCGACAAACTTGAGTAGGTCTAGGCCAAAAAGAAGTGATTGAAGTTGGGATGCCCATGGTAGATAGGTGATGGGCGTGAGAGTGATACAGTTGGAAAGGTTGACGAGAATGAGAGGTGAGTTAGGGTCGGCACTGTTGGCGATGGTGGAGGCGGAAGAGGCCATGGTACAGCCGTAGGGTTTGGGAGGCTAGGGTTGCTGGCGGCTGAAAAAAGGGGGGGGGGGATCGTTAGCTCTGGTATACCATATAGAGAAGAGATTGAAGAGAGAAAATCATTGTATTTGATAGTGATCAATTACATTCAATATATACATGACTGACTTGCTAGCCAAGTTCTATAATTAAGGAAAAGATAATTACCAATCTAAATGATATTTACAATAATAATAAAAGAGAAACTAAATCACAATATATACATAAAAGATAGCTAGAGATTATGGTGTATCTTATCACTTAATACTCCCTCCGTCCCGGTTTAAGGTTGTTAGTTTGACTCTACACGCTTATTAAGAAACCAAGACAAATTTGAGTCAACAATAGTAGTGTGTGAAGGATATAATTGTCCATTCATAAAGCAAGTTGGTGAAAAGTAGACGAGTGCGTGATGGTTTTTTTTTTTGTAATATATGAACTTTATGAGGACAAGATGTCTAAAACACTATTCATACTTTGCCATCTATCTATCTATATTTATTTATAATATAGGAGAGTTTTTATGAGTTCCCACAAGAAGCCACATGGAATTCCATGTCATAATTCCATGTGGGATTCTACTTATTACCATCCAATAAGCTTGCGACAATTATGTTGACATTGCATCATAGTTTTAATTTCAAATTGCCTAAAATATAGAACAAAAATTATTCTTCAATTTAAGTTATTTAAAATAAATAATTTATGTATGCAATACATTTACTTAAATTATACAATGACTTGACATAATTACCCCTCAATATATTCTTTTTTAAACCAAAAAAATCCAATCAAAAGTAATTAATGCTTCAGATATACCATTTTTCTATTACGTTAGATCAGTTTTGCTTAAGTAAAAGATAGTTTTAGATTAAAAAATATAAAATAAATAACTAATAAAAGAATATTGTTTTATAAAATAAACAAGAATGCTAGACCGACTGAATTTGTAATTCATAATGCGATATAGAAAAGTATCTAAGACATGTTTAGGTATCATGGCTCGCGACATTGGTGATGGAGAAAATATTTTATTTAAGAGACGGAGAGATGCGAGTTAGGGAAATTTGGGGCTTGACTTGACGGCTGGTTTGTGGAAGATGAGGAAGGTGGGTATTATTTTTTTTTAGTGATTATTAAAAATTTATGTTAAAGCTTTTTATTTAAGTGAAAAGCTATCTAGGCTTGCTAATCTCAGAATTTACACTTTTACGTCATCGTATTTGTGGTATTTCCTCATAATTAACTTTTTTATGCTCCGTCGAATATTGACGGGCTATTTACTAGTTTAAGGAATAAAGCAACTAAGAACCTTAAACTGTGATATACCACAAAGGAAAGTAATAACTTTAAACTGGGACGGATGGAGTACAAAAATAAAGGGGAGTTATCTGCACAATATGGAAGAACCACAAGGGGCTTTTTTTGCTCTTTGTTGATTTATGTTGGGCTTGGTTGATTCAGTGTCTGCTGAGCTAATCTCTACATAAGCCCAATAGGCCTGGCCTAAAAGCTCTTGATTTTCCCGCAACTTTTTGCATTTTGCATTTCTTTTTGAGATATTTGGCGGCAAAAACGCTTCAATGGCGGCTCGTAGTCGTAGCGATCGGACCTAATTGCAATCTCTATTTTCATTCGTCTTGTTTTTCTCAAAGAACGTCATGAGTTCGAGAGAGCTTGCTTTGATCTCAACGGCAACTCTATTCGGCGCCGTCGCCTCTGCTATTGCGATGCGTTTCTTCGTCAGCCCTAAGAAGAAGTTTCCAGCCGTCGATTCCGCATCAAACTGCGTATCGGAGGGGAATTTAACGTCTCCGAATCCATTTGATCCTGCCAAACGCCAAGGGTTAGTGATTGATTACCTCCTTGTTTGTTTCTCGAGAAAATTGACGACAGAAAGTCACATTTATACTGGAAAATGAAATTCGGAGGAGTAAAAATGTAAATGGAATATGGATTAGGAATTTTATATATTTTTTTTTATTTCGTTGATCTGTACGTCGCAGGTATTTGTCTTGGGATGATTATTTCATGGCAATTGCGTTTTTATCAGCTGAGCGGTCCAAGGATCCTAATAGGCAGGTCATACGCTTGCCCTCATTTTTCTGCATATAAATGTCTCCAGTTACGTAATCAAATGATATCTGATGTGTAGTTTAAGGCTTTTGTTTTCTCGGTATGGTGATTGGCTGATAGCTATGATCTCTTCGTTTCATTTTTTTTTTATTTAGCCAATCACTTGTCTTCTAGTTAAGCACCACCAAACCTCTATCCGAACTTATTCAGCGGAAAACATGAATTCCTGCTTAGCTCTTAAATCTGATTGTGCTTCTTGTAGATTGATCATCTTATGTTATGAGTTCTCTTCATCGTAGTTTCTACAAATTTGTTGCTTCACCTGAAATAATATGTTCATGTTCTCATGTTGGGGATGACCTTGGTGACTGGAAAATGTATTTTTACGATAAATTTTTACAGTTCCATGTTGATCTTTTGCTGCAGATTAAAAGGATGACACGATTTTGCATTGTTTTTCAATGTTGTAGGTTGGTGCATGCTTGGTGAGTCAAGAGGGAATAATACTTGGTAAGATTTCTCTGTGGTAGAGTTCTTCCATGTCTGTGCTGTCAATAGAGAACCAATCAGTATATTGGAGTGCTGCTATATGTTGTACTTTGTATTTAAAAATTTAAGAGTAGCAATCTTCAATAGACAATATAATATCATCAATGATTCTTCTCAGTAATTACATACTCCCTCCATCCCAAAATGATCTTTGCATTTGATTATTCAAACTTTTAAGGATTTGAACACTTGCTTCACTAGCCATATTGTGTTTATGCACATTTAAGCCCAAATTGTAGAAATGGGAAGAACTTTTTGGGCAATGAAAAATGGGAAATGAGAAGATCATTTCGGGACAAAGGGAGTATGAGTTTGTAAAAAAAATGTAAAGTCATAATCATGGAAACCTGTATACATTAACTTCTGGTTTCCATAGTGGTTTTGGTGCTGACATATGTTACTTGTGAAGTGCATTTATTGAAATAATTGATATGTTTGCAGCTTTGTACCTTTGTTATATGAACAAAAGGCTAACAGTAGGTTGTTGGCTAAAAATCTGTTATACACTTATATTGTCACTCTTTCTAGTTTTGCTTATTCAGTTGTTCTGAACAAATCTTTCATATTATTTCCATGGTTGACTAGATTTATCTATAATGAGATCTCATTTCCTGTCCTATCCTACTATTAACGATAATGGTTACCTTTATTCCTGCTCTTGTATGCATTCTTCATATGACAGCGGGTCATTACTTGTATTAGATTTGCACACTGTTTTCCAGTTCTCTAACTGATTAATCAATTCTGTGTGGCCTGTTGAGTTGGATTTGGTATTTGTAACATTGGTATTTTAAGATAGAAAACAGTTGTGACTTGGTTTTGTACAGGTCTAATGTCAAACTAGTAATCTTATGTTTATGATGTACTGGTTTTCATCATCTCTATGAAGTTCTGCAGTTGTTACTTTTGACTTCGTTTATCTCTAGTTAGGCATTGGCTATAATGGGTTTCCACGTGGTTGTTCCGATGACAAGCTACCTTGGTCAAAGGTTGGTATCTAATTCATGATTGTTTTACTGTATTAATTAACAACCTGAGGATAGGGGATTCACTTATTCTAAGAGATTGTCTGATGTTTCAGAAATCCAAGATTGGGGATCCACTGGAGACAAAGTATCCGTAAGTGATATTCTTGATGAAATCCATCTTGAACTTGATTCACTAATAGTAAAATATTAAGTATTGAAACCAGTAACAACCGAATGAGTTACCATTCCAATCTGTTTTCTTGTGCAGTTATGTTTGCCATGCAGAAGTCAACGCTATCCTGAACACAAATCATGCATCTGCAGCAGGCCAGGTTAGTCAAATCTTGTTTCCCTCATTCAATGTTTTCTTGATTGTGTGGGTGGGGTGAAATTGCCATTTTAACTCGGGCTAGCTCCGTGTTTTTTTCTTGGAAACTAAAGTTCCAATTTATTTCTAAAAGAAAGTTCCAGTTTGTTATATTTGCTGGTACTGCAACTACATCTGATGAGATCACCTAATAATATTATTTTGTCCCTAATGCAGAAGCTTTATGTAACAATGTTTCCTTGCAATGAATGTGCAAAGATAATTATTCAGGTGAATACGCCTTATCCCTTGCGGCAATGTTTGCAATATGTTCTTTCAATATAACATCTAACTTTTCATCCACATTACCGTTGTTTCTTTGTTCTAATGTGCTTTTTTATTAATCAATTTTGTTGACTGCAGTCTGGTGTTTCTGAGGTTATCTACTTTGTGGAGAAGAGGCTGGACAATTCAGACATTGCTTATGTTGCTTCTAACAAACTTCTATCGATGGCAGGTGTGAAGGTGAGAGTAATGACTCGATTCCTCTATGTTATGAGAGGTTTTTTTATATACTACCTCCGTCCCAAAATGAATGGCCAACAAATTTTGAGATGGTATGGTCCTTGCCGTCCTTCTTTTGTAGGTGAGGAGACATAAACCAAGGATGAATCAGATTTTACTCAAATTTGAGCAGATATGAAGAGTTTATGAGGTACTATATGCAGCTTCTCAGTATTGTGCATGTCCAATCCCCTCTTCAAAAATATGCATACAAAAGCTCAAATTTTTTTTATCTGTCCCCCTCAACCACACATACCTTCTCTTATGTCACACGTTGCTTCCACATTTTCATTTAATTTGGTGTTTGGTTTTGGCAGGTATTGGTAAGAGAATACATATTATACTCTTATTGAGGGATCTAATAGATGAGGAAATGGCGGAAAAGGTATTTTCATTTTAGTGCTCAATAGTGATATTTCTTTGTAGGTATTGGTAGCTTAAACTTTGGTGATGACGGACTATGTTACTCTCTTGTTATGGGACAAACTTCATGGAAGCAATGTTGTTGACTTGTATTTGCCAAACGTTATAAGCCTCCTAGTTATTTCAAATCTTAGAAACTGTTAGTGTTGGATTTTGGCTCAAGATCAATAATGAATCAACATATGTGATTCATGGATGTGATGGTTGGTTTTCCAATGAGACTTTTGGTATTTGTCTATTAGATAAGACTTGAACTAGAAGATGCCTTCTGCTTATAAATAGGCATATATAGAAGGATAATGATATGTATAGTGAAAACTCAAAGGGAAAACTCATAGCGAAACTCTGTAATCCGTTGGATTGTAATAAATCTTTGTGGACCCCACTGCTAAAAACTCATCCAACGGATTAGCGTGTTTCACTATGAATTTTCCCTTTGAGTTTTCACTATGTATAGAAAGAGTTCAAATATGCCTTTTGTGCCAAGAGTGGCTCTCCTTGGGAGAGAGTGAGTTAGAGAGGTGTACATTCATTAAAGAATTGTACACTATTGTGAGAGTATTCAAGAATGTTGAGAAAGATGTGGACTGTGGAGACCTCTATTCTTGTGTTAACTGGTGTGTTTTTGCTAGTTTCTTGATTAAAACTTGTGGTTTTGTAATCATGATATTATACTGAAGTTGTTAATCGGTCTGTGGACGTAGCTCATTGATGTTGGGGTGAACCACATTAAATATTGTCTTATTTATTATTTTCGTCATATTGTTTGACAATTTTTGTCTTTGATTTGTCAATTTAATTAATTTTTTACCATTAAATTTAGAAATTTAATTAAATTAGATAAAAATTTAAAATGTTTATGGACTGTGTTTTCAATGGTGTATCAAAACAAAATTGAAATTTTTTATTAAAATTTTGTCAAGCCGACCATAAATTAAATAAAATTATGATTTAATTTAGGGAGGAGTGAGTACTTTATAAAAAATATTGAAGAATTGTTTACAAAATTAATCGATGACCATTTATTTTAATACTCCATTTCTTTCATAATAAAGGTCGCTTTGACTTGTCAATAGTTTTATATAATGTATTTTTATTTGCGTATGACTTGTAAATAATTTAAATTATCTCAAATTATTTTTTATTTATAAACATGATATTTTTTTCTGAAACAAAAAGCAAAAATTGAGTGGGAGGGTTCATTATTGAACGAATGAGTAATTCATTATTTGTTTTTTTTTTTTTTAAGGAGAGTAATTCATTATTTGTTCAAACCATACATTTTTCATGTGGGCCGGAGAAGTCATGTGTAAACAAATTTTCATCACTTTTTCACTTCAAATAAATACTCCCTCTATCCCAGAAAGAAAGAGAGTCTTATTTTGATTTTTTATGGTAAAAAAAAAAATAAGTTTTGACCAAACATTAGTGTCAATTCAATGATCACAATGAAAATCTGAAAATTGTTATTGATTAATCACTTAATGATTTATCAATTACAAATTTTGGAATTTCACTAGAATGATTAGATCGTCGTCAATGGTTGGTCAAAGTTCATTTTTGTTGCCCATTAAAAATCAAAATGGGACTCTCTTTTGAGAGAGAGGGAGTATAAAATTATAAATAAAAGGGATTTATCCTAACTTTTAGTCTGGTGAGAGAAAGAAAAAAACTTTGTGCTCCACTCCACCAACTCCACATCTTCAAGCGTTATCCAATGTTCAAAACCCTTATCATCCGATTAAAATAGTATTGTCTAAATTGAAATAAGAAAACTCTAAGGAGGGACCGGGCCGGTTCAGAAATACTCCCTCCGTTTCATGAGAACTGAGACTAAAGGAAGTGGCACAAGAACTAAGGAATACTAATAAAATAAGGAAAATATGTGTAAGAAAATGAAGAGAGAGAATTAGTGGGGGTAAATAGTAGTGTTGGTTGAATAAAATGAGTGGTGGAAAATGAAAAGAGAGAATGAGTGGTGGGGTTGAGTGAATATAAAATATTAAAAAGTTTGCCATTTTGGTCAGTCTCAATTGAGGTGAAACGTGTCACGACCCGAAAACCCGCCTCTACTTCTTAGTAATAAATATTTAATTATTTATTTATTTCTTATTTATTTATTTAAATTATTTATTTATTTAAATAATTATGTGTGCATTTTGTGTTTCATAATATTTCATGTCTAGCATTTTAATTGATCATTTGTGCTAGTGTGGAATTTATTAGGTCTTAGTTGATAGTAGAGGAATGGATTTAATTGTTCCTAGTTGGGTCTAGAGGGGGCCTAGGTGTAACATTCTAAATAATTATCCTACACCTCCCTCCCTACTCCCTCTCCTCCCGCACTCCCTCATTTCTCCCAGCACACTTTCTCTCTCTTTTCCTCCATTGTTGAAGGTAAACTCTCTCTCTCATTCTCTCTTCTTTTTAGTCATCCTCCTCCCATTATTTCTCATTTCTCATTCTTTGAAAAATGTTTAGATCGTTGTTAGGATCGTAGAGATCAAAGAAATTTCGAATTCCGTCAACTTTGATAAATTCCAAGTAAGTTGCTTTTCCCCCTTTTTATGCTAGAAATGTCATTCTATGATTAGATGATGATATGAATGCTATACATTGCCTCTTAGTTGATTTTTTTTTAAAGTGATTGATGTTTTTATTCATTTTTGTGATAATATGATTTTGGATCATTTCTTGATTTGGTTGTTCAAATGTTGTTAGATAAGTCTTGTAGAGGCTTATAGGTTGTTTTGGGTCATTAGGATGCAAGTTAGAAAGTTTGATTTTGGTTGATTTGAGAAATGGTAAGAACATTGTTAAACCCAGCTGAAAATCCTAACCAGTTCGTCGACCAGGCGCCCGCCCGGGTTGAGCCAGGCGCCCGCCTACCTGGCCAATTTCTTCGGCAAACCTTCTGATCAAATGAGCGCCCGCCTGACCCTTAGCGAGCGCCCGCCCCTAATTTCTGGAATTCCCTCTTTGTTTGGTTAAAGACTAGGATGTATTCTTGGTCTAGGTTTTGGGTACCACTCTAAATGGTTTAAATGGTCATTATGGAATACTCTAATGTTGGGAATGGTTCATTTGTGAACAAATGTGTCATGGAATTTGATTTATTATTGTTCGGGAATGTTGGAACACTTTTGTGACGTGTTGTTGGATCGATTCATCTTTTTGGTGATTAATTGGTATGGTTCCCTACTTTGGAACCATGAGTTGTTTTTGTTGGGTTTCGATCAAACATGCGCAGCGGAATTTAGCATTTAAAATTTTGAAACCAAAGCCATAGATCCGTTCATATGATTAAATCAAATACAATAAGATGAATAGAGGAATAACTAACCCTTGATGGCTATCAAATTCTCTTGGTCTTTGGTGGAGGTTTGAAGACTTGATCACGATCACAAAGCTTGAACACGAACTTTGAAGATGATGATTTTCACCCTCTAGCGGTATCCACACTTCGAACGAATATCAAAGGAGCTTCTTTGATCTTGGTTGCTAGACCAAATTGTGAAACACTTTTCCACAATCAAAAGAACTATATGGAATTTATTTTGTGTATTATTTTGTTCCTCAACCAAGAATGTCTTGGAACAAAATAAACCCTCTCTCAAACTCTTTGAGACTCACAAAATTATTAGCCTAGAGTGCTGGCCGAATTTGGTCTTTTATACACAAGTATGACCTATTCCAAATAGGAAACTTGTGTCAAAATCCGTCCAAAATTCGTTTCCTAATCAAATTAGGAATCTGCCACCCGACAGTACTGTGCGGCCGCCCAGAATTCACTGTGCGGTCGCACAACTATCTGAAGCAAAACTGGTACAAAACTGAGATAAGTGTGCGGCCGCCCAGTCCATACTGTGCGGTCGCCCACTTTTCAGAAAGTCCAGAATTTCCAAAATTCCAATGTAGTCCCTTTTAAAGATTCGTTCTATTGTGTGTGACCCTCTAGGATTATACTAAGTTGGCAATGGGTTCAAACATGCAACCATAAGATATGATTAGGTTCTAGCAAACCGTCATACCTACCCAATTAGTATAACTAGATACAAGTTCGCATTCCTCTTAGAATATGTCACAATCCCTTTGTCCACGATGTCATTGAACACAAGTCATGGTCAAACAGTCAACTTGTTTTGTTCAATACTTTCTCGATTCCGAATATGTTGATAATTCAAATGCTATTGATCCAATCAATCCATTTGAGTCCGGCCGAACATTTCATCAACATCATTCCTACGAGAGGCCCAAGCTTGACATCTCTCCGAGGAGGGACAAATCCATTTAGCTTATTATTCTTCCCTACGTGAATCCGATTATGCCAATCATACCCTTTATAACTACTCGGTTAAAAGTAGCGTTTGAATATGTCAAACATAATGTTCATCAAGTGGAAGACTATAATAACTTCATGTCTAAGGATTCAAATGACATAACTAATATGAGATATATGTATGACATAGACCATGACATAAATCTCATAAAGCGGGTCATGTCCAGTACCTTGTTCCAAACAAGTACCCATAAATCTAACATGATCATCCCATGATCATTTAGCCTTTATACTAGTGCTTAACAAGTACTAGGGACGGAGATTATTATAAGTAAACATGAACAACAATAATAATCAAAACATCTCTTTATTGATATGAAATAAATGATAACAATTACAACGTTTATTAAACGTGCCTAGGGCACCACTACCAACAGTTTTTTTTGAGCTAGTATTTATTACTTGGCATTTATTTGAAAGTCCAGCTGGTATTCGTGGTTGTGTCGGGCGATGGAAAAGATTATAATGGCAACGAGCCGAGTCCATTATAATGTTGACCATTGTTTTGCCCCATTATTTCCCTCCTCCAGATTGGCCTTGGATGTGAGATGAGCTAGCTCCTTTTTTGGGAACAGTCTAGCTATTATAAGGGGTTGCGACTCCGTGTCGTATACTCAGTTATCGTTTGGTTATTGGTTCCGGTACCGGGGTTTTCTCTTCAGCTATTATGCTGCCATCGTTGATTGGTTTATCGGCTCTTTGATGCTGCTTATTGATGCTGCTCTGCGATGCGGCCCTATCGTCATTGATCAGATTGTTATATCCTTTGTTGGGGAAACCTTGGCTCAATATCCTTTGTTACTTGTTTATTTCCGCTGCTATCTGTTAAATGATATTTGCTACGTGCTATGTGAGATATTATTATTGTTTATTGCATCATAGCATGTCATGTAGTTGCATTAGTAACTTATTGAGATTTATCTCACCCCCTTTCTTTTATCTTTGATTTTTCCTTAACCCCCCCCCCCCCCCCCCCAGGAGGAAAGGATTAGGATTTGCGGATCGAGGAGGACGTCGAGAGGATTGAGATTTTGGGCAGGTTGTTATTGATCGGTTTGCATTATTTAAATGTATAACCTTTTGGGGATAGTTTTACCAACGACGTCATTAAGATTTGTAATCTTTTGTATTTTGGTGTAAGCTTGTGGAGCTTATACTAGTAGTATATTGTTGTTGTTAAACTTGAATTTCTAAAACTTTGTTTTAAACCCTTTTGGGTATAAAAGTGGAATTTTTATCTTCAGTATTTTGGTAATTGTGTGTTAAGTCGACGTCCAATTCGCGTGCTCTTGGCCCGCGGGGTCGGGGTCGCGACAAAACGGACGAAAAGAGAAATAAGTCTCAGTTCTCATGAAACGGAGGGAGTATACCACTAACTTGATATGCAAAATTGGGATTTGGCACGGCTTGTAGGATCTTTGCTAGAAAGGTAGCGAAGATGAGCTGCGGCGAGCGATGTTGCTGTGATGATCATTTCAATTATATTTTTATGAATTTGATGGATCAGATGTTTTTTATAAGTGAAATCCACATTTTATGTAATTGATTTTATCAATACAAAAAGACAGTAAAACGACGTAAAAATTTGAGACTAGAGAACAGAGCAGTCTCATGTCCTGCACAACAGCCTCACATCTCATACGCACTTGGCAACTTGGTACTCTCAAATTGCAGCATTCGTAACAAAGTACAAATACTAAAACTACACATAACATGTAGGAGGATGTACCAATTCCTATATACAATGGTTTACCAAACTTGAACCATAAGAAATTTGTATCCACCATATTTGACTGACTTCATTATTAACAAGATGAATAATACTACGAGCACAAAAAAATCACAAAAACTTGCTTACAAAATCCTAGGTGTAATGATGTTATTGGTGTTTTTAATTAGAGTGTGGCGGGTCCATTATCGATGCAACCAATAAAATATCACCACCTCATCTTGTGAGCAAGTTTTTGTGATATTATTTTGTGCCCCTAGCATTGCTCTAACAAGATAGAGCGCAACATACCTTTTCTTTCTACCTAGAAATATGTGTTGTAGTTCTAAATAAAAATTATTTTGATGCAACTTTAACATAATGCAAGTAACACACAACCAGTAAAATCTATATATATATATTTTTTTTAAAAAATTAAGTGTTAACTGTGATATTTATTATGAAAAAGAAGCTGGATTTTTTAAAAAGGATTTCATCCTCACCATCATCTCTAATTTAGTTTTAGTGAATATTTTTTGATATAGTTTTTTTTTTGTGCTTTTTTTTTTTTTTTTTTGTGAAACTATAGTATCGTATATCAGTTAAAAACATTAAGATCTACTTTTACACACATTTTTTTTTCGAAATCAAACTACCATTATATTAAGGGCAAAAACACAAAAATATGAGTAGGCTCTCTACAAATATCAGAGGCTCAACCCAAATATTATCATTCATTACAATGATAGTTACAATGATAGTTACAAATACATAAGAACCAGAAGAGGGATGACGAAAGAGGGTATTCATGCATAAAGTTGCACTAGCATTCTCGATCTTCCGCCTTGTATCTCTCGTAGCAATACACTGGAACGCACAGATGCCTCTCCAAGCGTAGCTTGGACACTGCCATATATTGGCATTCACAAAATCCCCCACCGGAAAATATTTAGCGTTGAGAATACTATGGTTTAAGGCCTCTGGGTTAGCAATAAATCGCCAACCAAAGTTTCCAAGCCATGCTACCATCCTCCACTTATGATTCTGCAGTGATTGTTGGAAAACAGTAGAAAAAACCAAGGCTCCCACAACGGTGAGAATGCAAAGGCTCCCACAAAGGAGAGAATACAATAAATCAAACAACACAATTTCAATAATATTGCTCTTCATTTATTCAAAATTTAAAAGTCTAAAAAAAAAAAAAGCAAAAACAACTAGATCTGGAAGTAGATTTAGAGAGAATTTTTTGTCTAAATTTAAATCCAAATCTGGATTAAAAAGAAAAATTAATCTGAAAAAAACTTAAAAATGAATATGCAAGGAAGAAGAAAATGAAGTTATTAAGAGGAAACGGAGGAAACGGTTTTTTTACTTTTACACACATATTAGAACTTGTTGCATTTGTAAATTCTTTTATTAATTAAGTAAATCAATATTAAAGAAAGACAATTTAATTTTTTAGTACTCCATCCTCTTAAAATGAACGTCTAGTTTTCATTTTAAATAGTTTGAAAAGTTCAACATTTTTTAAAATTTTAATAACAAAAGTGTATATAAAATTTTCCTTTCTACTTTCTAAACTTTTTATTTTATAAGTATATAATAAATTATTTTTTTAATAAATAAACATATAAAAAATACAAAAAAAAAATCATTCTTTAAATAGGAAAAAAATTATTAAAAAAATATTTATTTTGAAATAGAGGGAATAATAACTAGAACATGCAATGGGAAGTATGCAGACGCCCATTTTATAATTCGTACTTAATTAATTAGTTTGATCAAAACATAGTTGTCGGGCCGTACTTTCTGATAGTTTGGGTGTACACCATCCTTTGAACACCGGAAGACACTTAGGTTTGTTGGAACAATTTGATAAAACCCTGAATGTCTCGCTCAGTTTAGAATGAGATAGAGGAAGAGATGAAGCGGAAGCGTTCAAGATCATTTACCTGTTGAATCCATGATGTGATCTTGAGGGAGAAGATGAAGAACAATGGTTAGGAATGTGTTCTTCTAAATGATGAATGTCTCTTTCAATTTCTCTCTTTCTCTTCTAACAAATGAAGATGATTATTAATGAGGAAACTAAAGATTCTAGCAACCTTTAAGGGATGATGGAAGTCCCTTTATATAGTAGGCTTGGTGACATTTCATTTAGGGACCACACCTATTCACTTTTTAAGCAATGTTAATTTACCATTTTGCCCATCATAAATAGATAAATTACATTTCAGGGATTCTACACATTGACTAGGTTTGACTATACTTTATATCAATGTCATAGTCATGATTTTATTAATGGAAGTATTAATAACTTGTGATGCAAGCCATTTTGATCCAACAAGGTCTGCCGTCGTTAATCGGCCGACACATGAACTACTGGACTGTGATGCATTTTAAGGGATGCGCAAGGTCAATTTCTCAAAGCTAGGTCAGAATCAATCCATGGACTGTTGCGTGTTGATGAAGGGGAAGCTCTTAGTCTGTTACGAAGCATGCAATGGGCAGTCTCTCAAGGTCTTTCAAATGTGGTTTTTGAACTTGATAGCTCCAAAGTCTATCATTCAGTTTGTTCTGCATCTCATGACTTGTCTGAATATAGAGGTATAATAAGCTCCTGTAGGTCTTGTTTGTTAATGAACAACACCTCCTCTTTACATTTAGTTCGCCGTGCTGCGAATGATGCAGCGGACTGTATTTCTAAGTCTGCTATTGTGCATGATCACATGTACTTTTGGGATGGGCGACCGGTGTTTGTGGATGGCCACCTAACTGTTTATTGTTCTTTTGATTAATAAAACATGCACATTTCCTTCCAAAAAAAAAATGTTTTAGATTTTTTTTTTTTAGCAAACGACACAAATATAAGAAAGTAAATGACACACCACAAAGACCGGAGGCTCATCCCAAATATCAAGAGTACTTCCATTGCTTATCTTACAACAATGATAATCAAATCTAAAATTTGAGACGTTCGGATTCTTCTGTATGTAAAACTTGGACACGGCCTTACTTCGGCATTTAACAATCCCTTTTCGGATAAAATTTTGCGTTGAATACTTGATATTGTCGAAAATCCGTGTTGACCAAAAAACGCTCACCAGACATCTCAAACTCCACGAAACATCTTTGTGCAATAAGAACAATTGTATCATTTTCATTGTGTGATAATGTGAGATTTGTCGAACTTGCAAAAAAAAAAAAAAAAAAAACAACAACAACAAACATACATTGGCTCTCAACAAAGGAACGAAATCAATCGGCTCTCAACGAAGAAGAGAAATCCAACGACTCTCAACGAAGGAGAGAATCTTATTATAAAACAAACTAAAAGTAAAAAAACATAAACAACAACACAATTGTTGTAATCTCAATAAATTGAGATTATAAAAATTGTGATGAGATCCTCTGTACCATAATCTGTGTACCACTTGTGTACAGAGGCGGAGCCATACTTATGGTTAAGAGGTCAACTGCCCCCATTGACTTTTTAATTTGTACCAAATTAATACTAGTAAATTGTTATATTTGTGTTATTTTTACTATGAAAAATTGTATTTTGCCCCCATTGAAGCGAAGAAAAAATAACACTATATCTTACTTTTGCCCCCTTTCAAATTAAATTGAAGTATTACATTACAATATTTTTAAAATAAAAATTATTTTGCCCCGTTGCAAAAATATCCTGGCTCCGCCACTGCTTGTGTACCAGAAGTGATCTGATGGCTATGTATCATTTGTGATATTATAATTATTTCAATTAATTCACGCTTATTCGTTTTGTTTGGCACGAATGATTCCCATCCCCAATGTCGGCATATTGGAGTGAAGCCAAAAAAAAAATCGTAAAGAGGTCAAAAGTTTTTTGAGATTATTAAAATAAATGAATAATATAATATTTTGTTTTGAAATTGATTGAGTAACTAATTGCAAGAAATGAGGGTCAATCAACATTGGCCATCCATTGTACAAATCATGCAGTCGAATCTGGAATCACAGTAGTTCAGACACAAGAACTCATCCTCTTTGTCAATCTTATAATACATAATACAGTACTTTCTCCGTTTTAATATACAATTTTGTTACATTTTAAGTAAATATTGATTTTTTTTTTTTTTAAAAAAATCTATGTTTTAAAATCAATTTTATTCTTGAAAAAAAATTACTCCCTAAATAATATTTTACCAATTTTCACTAATTTCTTTATATTTATAAAATTAAATGTTTGAGAAAAAAAAATAAAACAATAAATATGCATTTATGCCACTAAATTGCACTCCCTCAGTCTCCGAGTAAGAGTCTTACTTTCTTTTTTAGTAAGTCCCAAAATAAGAGTCATATTCCTAAAATAGAAATTGATTAATACTAGTGTTTAAGACACTTCTATCTTTATAATGCTTGTGCTATTACAAAAAAAATAATAATAATAGAAAAACCAACATTTCTAATCTGCTTTTTACCTACTTGCAATCTTGCATAATAAATAGTATTTTAGATAACTATACCCTCAACTTACTTGTAGTATTATTTATTTTTCTTTTGATATTTTCTTAATAAGCATGCGAATTTCATGTAGGACCCTACTCTAATATGGAGAAGGTATACAAAGTGGAAGTTTTCATAATGTCCCTTAAACTGAAAATTGAATATTTAATTAGTGACAAGAAGAGTAATATGTTTTAAGAGGTTATACTTTTGTTATAAAATGTTTGACAATTTATTACAGAAGAATGTTTGCTCTACACTCCTATTTGACTGTTTTAAAATACATATTATTTTAAAAATATATTTTGTATAAGCATTTAAGCATTACCTACGTAGTTGGATTATTGAGGAGTATGAATATTTCTTACATTTCTTATAGAAATATGAACAAGTTTAAATGATATATTTTGAAACGAAGAAAGTACTCAACAATGATAAAGGACATCATGTTTATCATAATCTACTTTTGATTCAAAACAATGTGATCATTTATTTTGAGATAAAAAGAGTAAATTATACTATTTTATCTCTAAATAAATATTTAAATGTATTAAATAAAAATAAATTTAGACATTCTTTTTAAAACGGTTATCATATCGACCTCTTAGTTATTTTAGGTGCATATTATCTCTAGTTATAATTGGTGCAATTTACTATATGACTTTCCATATTTAATACGACCTCTGTTATAAAATGAGTGACAGTTATCGTTATAAAACAAAAAAAAAATTTATCACAAAATATATTTTTAAATGGAGTAATGTTTTATCACTTTTTTAAATAAAAATATTATTTTATACTTGTAAAATTAAAATTTTAAACGTAGATAACAAAGATATACTTTTGTATGAAAAGTCCAAATTTTAGGATTTTTTTTTCAAATAATAGCTTTGGGAAATTTTATGTACCAAAGTACCACCCAAATTCAACTATGTACCAAAATGACATCCTTTTATGAAGTCGGCACTGGTAAAGACGTTTTTAGCCTGAAAACGGCACTACCAGTACCGTTTTTAAGCTTGACCAAAATCCCCATTTTGACTCCTCCGCCGGCTTGGTTTTGGGTGGGTTTCGGGTTGGTTTTGGGTGGGTTAATTAAGTGGAGGGTTTAGGGTTAATTAAGATGAGGGTGGCCGACAAAGACAAAAAAGTAAAGAAGAAAACGTTATTGGAAGTAACGTTTTCTGAGGAAGAAGGCGTGACTGTCACTGCCGTTTTCTGGCCACTTGACAGTCACCCACCCACCCCTTCCTTCCCTTCCTTTATTAAACCCTAATCCCCTTCCCTTCTTCACACAGCAGACACGAATTTTTTTTTTTTAAAAAAAAAAAAACTGCCATTGTTGAGCTGAGATAGAGAAGAAGAAATTTGCGAAAATTTTGGTGAAGTCGTTACTCGTAGTAACGTTTTTAAAATCATAAGGTTAGTATTATTCATTTTTTTTTAATTAGTTTGTTTTTATAAGTTTTTGTGATTTTGAAGTCGTTACTCGTAGTAACGTTTTTGTGATTTTGAAGTAATTTAACACTAGGTTTAGTTTATTTGTTAGAAAGATCACAAAAATGCCACTTCCGGTCAAAAAGTTAACTGTAATGTCAAAAAATTAACGGGATTCACACGTTTTTGTTATATATTTAACAAAGCAGAAATGTCACAAAAATAATTGATGTGTATGTATGTTAACTTTTAATGTCAAAAATGTCACAAAAATATCACTTCTGTCAAAATATTAACTGAAAATGTCAGAAATTTAACGGGATTTGCACGTTTTTGTTATAAATTTAACGGAGCAGCCTAGTTTTTGTTATAAATTTAGCGGAGCAGACAGCCTCGTTTCTGTTATAAATTTAATGGGATTTGCATGTTTTTTTTAATTAGTTTGTGTTTATGTGTATGTATGTTAACTTTTAATTTGGTAATATATGTTAAATTGATGTGTTTATTTGTAAGAAAGATCACAAAAATGCCACTTTATGACAAAAACTTAACTGAAAATGTCAGAAATTTAACGGGATTCGCACGTTTCTGTTATAAATTTAACGGAGCAGCCTCGTTTCTGTTAGAAATATAACGGGATTCACACATTTCTTTTGTTTCATCAAACGATGATTAATTATATAGTTAAAATTTGTTTTTGTTAATTTATTTAGCAATTTAACTATGGTATTGTTGTGTGTTTTAGATGGACCAACATGAACACTGACCCTTCGTTGATCCCGGGCCATTGGATATGTCTGTACTTACATTACAGACATCCCACCGATCTCATTATATTTGGGCTCAACAAGACGTTGAGAGTCTTAGATGCAGGCGTGGTCCGGATCTGCCCAAGGATTTGGATATTAGGCTAAAACAAAAACTGTTAGATGTGGGGTTTTTCGGAGCATATAGCCTAGGCCATTTCAAATATGATTGGCCTTTGATAGAGGCTTTGATTGAGCGATGGCGTCAAGAGACCCACACTTTTCATTTGCCAGTTGGGGAGATGACAATCACCCTGGAGGATGTTGGCATGTTATGTGGCCTTCCTATAGACGGGGTAGCTGTGACAAGTTCCGAAACCACCAAGACAAAACCCGAATGGATTCAGTTATGCGTAGAGTTACTTGGGATTCAACCACAACCCGAAGACTTGAAAGGTGGTAGATTGTCGATTAAGTGGATTATGGAACAATTGCCTTTGTTCGGAGCGCTTCCCCAGGATGCCTCCCCCGATTTGATTGACATGTATACTCGGGAGTATATTTTGTTATGCTTAGGGGCATATCTGATGCCGGATACAAGCAATTCTTTGGTTAAGTTGATGTACCTCCCACTGCTTAGAAACGTGGACACGATTAAGAATTACAGTTGGGGTAGTGCGGTTTTAGCCTTTTTGTATCGGGAGCTATGTGTAGCGACGAAGCCCGATTCGAAAGGCTGTGCTGGATTTTTAACACTAGTACAGGTATGTCAATTATATTTAATTATACTGTATTATAGTAGTGAATAAAATATTTGTTGTACGTGACAGTTATTTTTATCTTTATTGGTTGCAGCTTTGGGCTTGGGAAAGGTTGTTGTGTACACGACCAAGAAGGACACGGGGAGATGCCATACTTCAAGATGGTCAATTCTTGCCATATGGTTGCAGGTATTCTAAAATTACTTCACTAACTGCACAAAATATGTTATTTATTTATGAGGTTTTTTATTTACTACTTTTTATGTCAATTGCTCCATATGTAGGTGGCAAGGTCCCTTGTCGTTTACACATATTACCGGGCACAAACTGTATGGATACCGAGATCAACTAGCGTATCTGACTGAGAGTCAGGTTGTGTGGCGGCCATACGAAGGTGTCCAAGTTCCAGATTATTGCTTGCAGGGACAGGGTATATGGAGAACGAAGGTGCCCCTTATTTGTTTTGATATGGTTGAGTGGCACCTTCCAGATCGCGTTATGAGGCAGTTCGGGCTGTTACAACCTATACCTGCGGCATGTGACACGAGTACGTACCTGCATGCACTTGATCGGCGAGGTCGGTCAGAGGTTGATTGGGTGGTCTTCCACGGACAGTACATAGGATTGTGGAACAACCGAAATCATATGGTTGTTGCTGGGCAGTATGGTGTCGAGGATGTACATTACACCCATATCTATATGTCATGGTGCAGACAGATTACCCGGTTATTGATCCAGCATCCAAATGATGTAGAGGGGGAGGGGTACACGGCACATGGTAGTCGATACGAGGGTTTGGTAAGCTAAATACTACACAACACTTTTACCAATTTTTTGTTTTACCATTTTATCGTCATAACTATATCATCTTTAATTGATTTCGACAGATTCAAAACCTTCAGCGCGCATACCAATCCAATGAGAATGCCATAGCTATGGGAGGCCTAAACGGCCCAGCCTCAGAACACCTACTTCTTACTCGTCGTTTCATCACAGAATCCTTAGCAGCTACTAATGAGCTGAAACGACTGGATGCCGCTGAAGCTCCACCACCACCAGCAGATCGTGTCCAAGGGGTGCCACAAAGGCGAAATCGGGTTCGTAGACAGGCTCGACACGTTCATGGAGATCCAGAGATACAGCCGGATATGGGGTTACATGATGAGGAAGAGGATAGAGAGGAGGCAGAGAATGAGGAGGACGATGCTGGGGATCCAAACACCTTTAGGATTCCTCCCCGGAGCGGTATCACTCAGATGGATTATACTCCACCTCCATGGATGGGTTCTACATCATATGCTTCTGGGAGTGGGACTGGAAGGCGAAGCTTTCAAATGGATTATACTCCAACTCCTCCTCCAGATAGTGATTATTGAAGGCGAAGCTTTGGTCTACCTCCAACGTCGTTTCCAGAGTTTCCATCTTTTGGTAGTGGTACGACTCATATAGACCCCACTCAGGGTGGAGCATCGTCATCACATCAAACTTCCACATCACGAATGGGTCGTGTTTTTTCTAACCTTTTACGTAGGAGAGGTGCAAGGACACGTAATCCTCCTAACAATTACACCCCATCTGCATATCCCTGATGGATTTCCTATGTGACCGGGATGTGGTCACTACATATTTGGATTGATGTAGTATTTGTATGTCTATGAATAAAATGGATCTTTTGTGGGTGGTCACTCAAACCATTTAATTGCCTCGGGATTGATTATACGAATCTGAGCCATAAAAATTTTCATCTTCCTGTCTTGGGTGGCGCTAACAGCACGCCAAAAAAGATCTTTCAAGCCTACACCCTTGTGAGCATAAAGGAAATTTTCTCGCAAATGCAACATGCACCACCTGTGCACAACAGTTCGTGGCCATGAATTATCTCCAACCGTGGCAAGGATGCCACTATGACGATCAGATATCAAACAAACTTCTCGACCCTAATAACATGTTTGATAACAAGATGTAAGAACCAATACCAGTTTGGATGGTCCTCTTTTTCAACAATAGCAAAAGCAAGTGGAAGTAAACTATCATTTGCATCAGCACCCATAGCAATAAGTATTACCCCTTTATATCTTCCATGCAAGAAAGTGCCATCAACAGAAATGACAGGACGACAATGAGAGAATGCTTCCAAACAAGGGCCAAATGCCCAAAACACATGGTCAAACGCCCCTGGAGGACCAACATGAGGACGATTAGAATACTCCACAATGGTGCCAGGGTTCCACTTTTGAATAGCTCCTAACAAACGTGGCAACTTTTTGTAAGACTCTTTCCAGTCCCCAAATGCTTGAGCGATGGCTTTTTGTTTGCCACACCATGCCTTCCGATATGAAATATCCTTACCATGCATTGCTTTTATTGTTGCCTTAACAAGCGCAATCTTGTACTCAGGATCAGCCTTGATGAATTCCATAACTTCTCGTCCTATAAACTGAGCGTCTAAGTTGGGATGATCTCCGGTAACATCTGATGCCAAGCAAGAATGTGGACCGTTGTACTTAGTTACTTCCCAATACCCACCATTCTTCATGCTCACATTCACATAGAAATTGCATGGAAACTCTTTCACCAAACACTCAATAGTCCACTTTCGCGTTGTGCTCCTTTTCACCCTGAACCGTAGATTTTTCTTAATATGATACTTCTTTATTTCATACTGCACTTCAATCTTCTTTGAGAAGCGAATACCTTTGGCGATTTCATCTTTTTCCGCATCCCATTCTGAAAACTTATATTGACTATCATCATAAATCTCCGATCCTTCCCCAATATCGCGGTAAAATTGATAGTCTCCTCTATCATACAGTTGATTCTGCGGCTCATTAAAAGTAATCATGTGTGCTCCCAAATCATCACCTTCCCCATCATCACCCTCATTGTCGCTAACATCAGTTGGACTCGCACAATCTTCATATCCAGAATCACCCTCTTCATTTTCAAGGAAATGAGCTTCATAATCTATATCATCATCATCTTCACGTTCCTCTACCTCTTCTTCCTCCCCCACTTCCATTTCCTCTTCCTCTTCCACATGTGTTTCAAACTCATCAACATCTCTCTCAGGGTAGTAACTTGAAGAACCCATCTGAAAGTTATCCATGTCATGAAAATACTCATTGTGTATCGGCTCCTCTCCTGTTTCAAACTCATTAGAAGGTACATTATCAACAAAATTCATGACAACATACAACTGCAAGCTACTCATCCCACCTAATTGAGCAGAAACATCAAACATGACTTCCATACCCATATCATTCTCGACTGGAAACGGAATGTAATTTGCAAACCCATTGCCGATCAGATGAGGATATCTACAAATAACTTTCAACTTAACATTGGTTCGATCTACCCCAATTTTCTTATATAACTTCTTAATCAATTTTTTGTACCTCCATCGAGTTTTTGCTTTAAGTGCACATTTCGGCCCCTGTTCAAAATGGCTACCTTCAAATGGGTTTTCATCATCTCCTCCCCAGTAGCACATGAAAATAAGTGGAACTCCACTCATATTTACTCCTAAACAAATGAATTCGACTGTCAAAATCCTAATTTATTAGCAATGCATATAACAAAAAAGCATCTAATAACTCGAAATTTAATTATATTAAACAAATTAAAACATATAAGAAATATTAAAATATACCTTAAATGCTTTGAATCTTCACCTAGAGAAATTTGCAATTTTTTTTCAGCACTTGGGTTTGGGTAAGAATGAAATGAGAGAGAAGAAGAGAGTGAAAATAATGCAAAGGAAACTGAGAGAGAAGAAGAGAGTTGAAAATAATGTTTGGGAAACGGTGGTTTATCTAAGGGTAAAAACGTCACTGCCAATGACGTTTTCGGAATTTTTCTAAAAACCAAGGTGAAGTCGGCATTGGCAGTACCGACTTCACCTTTATCTTTGTTTGCCAGGCGCACAGCTCCCCTCACCTCCTTAATCATTCCCCCTTAATCCTTAATCTTACCCCCTTAATTAACCCCTAAAACCAACCCAAAAACCAAACCGGAGGAGTCAAAATGGGGATTTTGGTCAAGCTTAAAAACGGCACTGGTAGTGCCGTTTTCTAGCCAAAAACGTTACTGACAGTGACGACTTAAAAAAAAGTGTCATTTTGGTACATAGTTGAATTTGGGTGGTACTTTGGTACATAATTTTTCAAAAGGCTATTATTTGAAAAAAAATTCAAATTTTAGAGTGTCTCGTAAATACAATAAGATCATTCATTTTAGGACAATGGAAAATATTTTATTTTAATTATTTTTATAATTTCCTCTCAACCAATATGACTAATATAGATTTTTTTAATTATTCTAATGATAATATAAAACTTGTTACTAATAATATTTACAATCATGTATCAATAACAATTTTTTATGAGGATTAATAAATTAAATTAATATTATTGTTCAAAGTTCATTCGTAATAATAACCAAAAAGTTAAAGTATCATTTTAAAACGGTGGAGTATTTACCGATGTGTGGATGATTATTGATTTAAGATTGAAACGCTCTTACTTTTAAGAGGAGGTCTCCTGTGCAACGGTTGTACCGTGCGACAGGAGCCTCCTTCTTCTTCTTTTTTTTTTTTTTTGCCACCCCCAACCTTTTTTTCCTCCCAACAAAAGTAACACTTATTATAACGAAATGTAACATTTTTTTTATCTTTTCAAATGTAACACTTTTTTTTTTCAAAATGTACCACAATTTTGCTGCAATAGATTAAAGATAACATAAAGATTGACAACTAAACTAATGTCATAATTTTTATAAAAGAATGTAACACTCTTTTTTTCAAAAATAACATAAGATTGACAAACTAAACTAATGTTACATTTTATAAAAAAATGAATGTAATATTTTTTTCCTCAATTGTAACTGATTATATTCTTAAATGTAACATTATATCTGAAAATGTAATAATTTTTTATTGAGAAAGTAACAATTAAAATGCAAACCCGATTATATATATGAATTTTTACTCTTTTTTTAAAGAGGAAAAGTAACATTTACTAAATAAAAATGTTACATTCATCTATATAAAAAAATAATAATCATATATTCACTTTGTTACACTTCAAATATTACTTTTTTAAACCACAAAAACTATCAAAACAATTTATTTATTTTTTGTAAAATTGATGTTACATTTTACTGTAAAAAGTGTTACGTTTTTAATATGAAACTGTTACTTTTATTAGAACAGAGTATTACATCTCAGCTGACAAAGCAACTCAAATTTTTTGTGTGTAAAAAAATGTTTTTTTTTTTTAAAAAAAATCAAACCATATCATGACCTATGTAGTTTTATTTGTCTCGTCGAGACGAACACAACGGTATTTTTAATTATTTTTTTTTTGAGTTATAAATCTCAAGATATAGCATTTTAAAGTTATTAGAATTTTTTTTAGGGAGGACACGTGCTACGATCTGGGAAGTGGGAGGGCTGGCCAACGGTCGGATGTAGCGCAGCAAGTGGCTGCGAGAAGCAGCAGAGCATTCCTTGGGTTGCCGCACCATGCGATTCATGTACTTTCTCTATAAAATAAAAGGAGTAAAGTGAATGAAAAACAAACTCACCACCTACTTCAAATAATACTCCATCCGTCCCATTTTAAACTTAAAAAAAAAATGGGTACAAGAATTAAAATGAGAATCTTTATATTATAAAATATAGATAGTGGGGTAAAATATTGGGAGTATAGAAAGTAGGTAGGAGAGAGAAAGTGAAGTAGGGAATAGTTAGTGGATAGTTGTTGTGTGTATGACATGTAGATCCCACTAAATAAAAAAATATATAAATAACTTTCCTTTTTTGGATTTTGAAGTTTAAAATAGGACACCCAAAAAAGAAATTTTTGAAGTTTAAAATGGGACGCAGGGAGTATATGAAAAAGAAAAAAAAAAAAAAAATACGAGAGGAGCGGACGATGAACTGAATGGGCATGGTCAAACCCTAACTTCACCAGTTGTTACTAATAATATTTACAGATCTGAGAACTAACAAGAAGCATCCGTAACTTTTTATAATACTCCCTCTCCAGAGAAAGATAGTCATATACTCCCTCCGTCCCATCCGAATTAGGATTTTTGAGTTGGGCACGGGGATTAAGGAAAAAATGTTAGTGGAGTAGGTGTTGTGAATATGAAAAGTGAAGTAGGAGAGAGAAAGTAGGGTAGAGAATAATGAGTGAAAAGTTGTTGTGAGTGTGAATATGAGACCCATTAAATAAAACATTTCTATCTTTGGGTTGTCTTAATTCGAGTGGGACACCCAAAATAGAAATTTGTCCTAATTCGAGTGGGACGGAGGGAGTATTGATTTTTTATGGTCAACATATATAAACTTTGACCAAGCATCGGTGTCAATCTAATGTTTACAATAAAATTTTAAAAATTGTTATTGATAAATCATTTAATGATTTGTCAATTATAATTTTTAGAATTTCACTAAAATGAGTAAATCAACATCAATATTTGGTCAAAGTTAATTTATATTGACTATAAAAAGTCAATATGAGACTATCTTTCTGGGACTGATGAAGTAAGTAATAACCCCCTCTAGTTTATTATCTCCAGTCTACTTTATGCATCTAGAAATCATTATAAATATTTGTATAATTCGCTCCATTACATTTTGTCTGATTTTGTACTTTTCTTTTATACACTTTCCTTACATATAAATAATTAAATATATAGGCAAATGACAAATAAGGGTCTGAAGTTTGGGGGTCGTTCGTAGAAAGGGGTCTGATGTTCTTAAACTCGCAAATCAGATTTTTTTTTCAAATAATAGGCTTTGGAATTTTTATCTACCAAAGTACCACCCAAATTCAACTATGTACCAAAATAACATTTTTTTTATGAAAACTTCACTGCCAATCACGTTTTCATGATGAAAACGGCAATGCCAATCACGTTTTCATGTTGTTCCGTTGACTGGCCATGATAATTGTTGGTTAATTGTTTGGTGTTAATTAAGGTGAAGTTGTCATTGACAATGACGACTTCACTTGGGTTATTCATTCTAAAAACTTCACTGCCAGTGAAGTTTTCAGTTGATGCTAATTTCAGTTCATCCTAAAAACTTCACTGGCCATGGAGTTTTCAGTTCATCTTACACATACCAATTGGGATATATTTCAGTTCATTCAGCCACTGCCACCTTTCCTTTCGAATTTTCCAACTCTCTTCTTCTCTCTCTCGACATTCATACACTCCCAAGTGCCCAAGTGCTCAAGTACAATAAAGACAACAATTTTAATCGTGGGGTTTAATTAACTGGGTTAATAACTAACTCCAATGGTCAACTGTGGGAACCAGAAAACGTGAGTACCAATCACGGTTTCAACATGAAAACGTGATTGCCAATGACGCTTTCAAAAAAAAGTGTTATTTTGGTACATAGTTGAATTTGGGTGGTACTTTGGTACATAAATATTCCAAACCCTATTATTTGAAAAAAAATTCCGCAAATCAGGGTCTAAAGTTGATGAAAACTAGCAATTAAGGGCTTTTTGACGGAAAAATTAGATTTTTCAGTTAAATCTACATATGCCGTGCACATGTGGCCTTAACCGAAATAAAAGTTAATCTCCAAGGGGTAAAATGATTATTCTAAAGTTTAAGTGACTAGAACTAAGTTTTTTTACTAAAATATGTGTGATTCGCGAAATTAATATTTTTTTATTTTTTGTAAAAAAAATTAACTTCACAATTATTGTTTTGCGTTTGAAATGATAGTTCAAAAAGTTCCTTTTTTCCAAGAAAAATATTCATTAAATTGTATTTTTGAGAATATATTGCACTAAATTAATTTATCTTAAAATCAAAATTTCAAACAAATTGCATTAACTTAGTGAAATTAGTTTTTGAAAAATAATTTCACTTAACTTTTTCGTAAGAAAATATGTTTTCCTAAATTCGTATATTTTTTTTTTTGAAAATTATATCTCCCCACTTTATCTTATGTAAACCCACGTCACCCAAATTCTTATAAAGATTTTCAAAGCAAAAAAAAAAATTACGAATTTAGGAAAAAAATTATTTTCTCAAAAATAAATTTTAATTAATATTTTTCTTGAAAAAATGAGCTTTGAGAAATATCATTTCAAATGCAAAACAAAAAAATTGAAAACAATATTTTTTACAAAAAAAATAAAAAAAATCGCGAATCATACATATTTTAGTAAAAAATTTAAATTTTAGTCCCTTAAACTTTAAAATATTCATTTTACCCCTTAGAGATTAACTTTTATTTCAGTTAGGTCCACATGTGCACAACACATGTGGATTTAACTGAGAAATGTATTTTTCCATCAAAAGCCCTTAATTGCTAGTTTTCATCGACTTTAGACCCTGATCTGCTAGTTTTAGAACATTAGACCCTGTTCTATGAACGACCCCTAAACTTCAGACCCTTATTTGTCATTTTCCCTAAATATATACACGCTGCTCCTACCAGCACTCTCCTCAACTTTACATCGAGCGGTCCTCAAGTTGTCCAAGTCAATTTCCTCCCATTATATATGGCTCAGATTGATTTGGCAAAGTATGGGTTCTATCAAATTTACATTCATCTCATTCGTCAAACAAAAAAACAAGCTGATATGATGACTTTTGCACCGCTCATAGTAGGGAGAAACAACACATTAACTCTCTTCTAAATTCTCTTGTCCAAGCAAAATGGTGCAAAATTTTATGAAATGGAGTATATGTATATGGTTAAAGTTATTTGTTTATTTTGACAAAATATATACTCAGTATGGTTAAAATGAAGGTTAATTGATGAGTGAATATACTCCTATTATTGATATGATATTGGTTTTGAAAAATTATTGATTTGGTATTAATAGTTAATTTTAATTAGAGTAAGTTTTGAGGAAAACTAGTTTCTCATAAGTTATAGAAAAATTACTTTTTAATACTCTCTCCGTCTCACCCAAATTAGGATTTTTGGGTTGGGCACGAGAATTAAGGAAAAAATGTTAGTGGAGTAGGTGTTGTGAGTATGAAAAGTAAAGTATGAGAGAGAAAGTGGGGTAGAGGATAATGAGTGGAAAGTTGTTGTGAGTGTGAATGTGAGTCTCATTAAATAAAACACTTTCATTTGTTGGTTGTCCTAATTCGAATGAGACATTCAAAATAAAAATTTATCCTAATTCGAGTGGGACGAAGGGAGTATAGTTTTACCCTTAAAATAGTGAGTTTAAGTCTTAAAACAGTGAGTTTAAGCCTTGAAACATTTAAAAATAAAACAGTAAGTTTAGGCTTTAAAATAGTGAATTTAGGTCTTAAGACACATAATCCAGATATTTAAGAAGAGTAAATATAAAGTCACAAAAAATCTCATAAAACTTGACTCACAAAATGATGTGTCAAGATTTTATTGGCGCTTTTAATTATAGTGGCGGGTCCACAATCGATGCAGCTAATAAAATATCACCACCTCATCTTGTATCTATCATTTTGTAGACTTTTATTGTGCCCTTAGCATTGCCATTTAGTAAAACCAATTAAAGCGGTATCATGTTTGTGATTAGCAACAAATAATTGGCTTGATTTAATTAATTAATTATTTTTTTGGATTTTTGTGGTTTTGTTTTCATTTGACAATTAAAAGAGAGAAGATAAAAAGTAAGATTGGGCCAACAAAACGCTAGATTAAAATCTATAAGTATATTAAAAGTCGACGCGGAGGTATACGAATTCGCCGTGTGGACAGTTTAGGCTAAAGAATGCTTTTGGTGAATCCATGTCATCACCATTCTTATTGATAAGTGACTCTTGATATTTTTATTATTAGCTAATAATATTAGTTAATTATAATAGTTATTATATAAGTTAACTATTACTATTAATATTATTAGTAAACTATAATAGTTATTGTATAAGTTAACTATTACTATTAATAGTATTAATTAACTATAATAGTTACTGTATAAGTTAACTATTACTATTAATATTATTAGTTAACTATAATAGTTACTATATAAGTTAACTATTACTATGAATAATTCGTTAACTATAATAGTTACTATATAAGTTAACTATTACTATGAATAATATTAGTTAACTATAATAGTTATATAAGTTACTTATTACTATTAATAGTATTAGTTAACATTAATAGTTACTATATAAGTTAACTATTACTATTAATAGTATTAGTTAACCATAATAGTTACTATATAGGTTAACTTTTAGTATTGAAAATAATAGTTAATTACAATAGTTACTAGTATATATTAACTTTTACTATTAACAGTATTAGTTAATTATAATAGTTATTATATAAGTTAATAATTATTTTTTTAAAGAAATTAACTATTACTATTAATAATATTAGTAAATCATAATAGTTACTCTCTTCATTCCAAATTGAATGTCCTGTTTACACTCAAAAGAATGATTTTTTTTTGAAATTTTACATTCAAATAATTTTGTACCTAAGATTTTTTTCATATATCATTATATGCATTCATTTAAGTGCAACGGTTACTAAAATATGAAGAGTCTCAATAAAATTTAATATATTAAAAATAATTATGATAAAGTGACTCTAACTTCTCCGGTATAAGAAATGAAAAGTCATAATTTGAAATGTAAAGTAAAAAAAAAAAGATTTGTTACTTAAAACAAATGAAAAGTCTTCAAACAATTTATTTTGTTTAACTAATAAATTAAAAAGTTTATGTTGATGCAACTTTAATCCTGCAAACAAAGGAAAAGTCACAAAAAACATTAATCTTGATTTTAAATCCAAAGTTAGAAAATGATTTACTCTTTAATGTATCCCCCCGAAATAAAAAGAAAATTACAATGTAATTGATTATTTACATGTATTCTTTTTTAGTTGTATTTTTAAGATACTTAAAAATTATTTTTCGTTAATCATAATAAAATATACTCCATTTGACTAACTAAATAAACGACAAATTGTAAACAAATTTCCGTGCGTAGCACGCGGTTTTTCCTTGTTATAAATAAAAGGGTTAATGACAATTTAGGGCCTGAACTCCAGGGGGGTGCGTCTAAAAGGGGCCTGGGTTTTTTTTTCTCGCTAGATCAGGGCTCAATATCTAAATTTTTCGGCAGTTAAGGGCTTTTTGACGGAAATCGTTAGAAAAGTCAGTTAAGTGCCATGTGCATGGCACGTGATCGACTAAATGGATGGATTTGTAACGATATTAGTTAGTAAGGGTTTTAGTGAAATTTTTGAAACTCAAAAGGTTTAAAAATGAAATAAATATTTTTTCTAAAAAAATAATCTTTTTTCTAAATAATCAAGTATATAATAAAATAAGTAATTATCATATATAAAATAAATTTATTAAAAAATCAAAATTATTAAACAAATTAATCTAATAACTATATTAAATATAAAAGGATTTAGATTATTTTCTAAATAATAAATTTAAAATAAAGAAAATTATAAATAAATTTAAATTTTATTCTATGAACATACTCCCTCCGTCCCACTCGAAATAAGACGTTTTGCCATTTTGGGTGTCCCACTCGAAATAGGACATCCCAAAATAGAAAGCTTTTATTACTTTTTTATTAGTAGGACCCATTTGTCATACTCACAACAACTTTTTATTTATTATTCCCCACCCACTATCACTCTCCTTCATACTCACAACTCCTACTTTTCAAACAACTTTTAATAATAAAAAATTATTATTCCTTAATCCCCGTGTCGGGACCAGGAATCCTATTTCGGATGGGACGGAGGGAGTAATAAATTACTTTTTACATTGACCAAATTTAAAACAACATAAAGTAATTATCACTATTAAAAGTCTATATATATTTATTCCCATAAAATTTCATCTTTATGAAAAAAAAAAAAAAAACCAGATTGGATTTCCACCGGTCCGCTACCCATCACTCAGTCAGCAAACACCACCACTAGTCCGACTCAAGACTACCACTACAGCCAACAACAGCCAAATTCGATTTCCACAGCAAAATCAAGAACCCAGATTCGATTTCCACATCAAAAATCAAGAAACCCATTTGCTTGATCAAGAAACCCAGATTCAAAATGCTTGAACACAAATTCGATTTTCACATCAAAAAATCAAGAAACCCATTTGCTTGATCAAGAAACCCAGATTCAAAATGCTTGAACACAAATTCGATTTTCACATCAAAAATCAAGAAACCCATTTGCTTGATCAACAAACCCAGATTCAAAATGCTTGAACACAAATTCGATTTTCACATCAATCAGTACTATCCTCCTCAAATTCAATTTGGTCAACGAATGAATCGACATCTCCGGGTAATGCAGTCAACAGGGTAGCCCAGCTACTCGACACCGGCAATTTCGTTCTCCGTCTCGAGAACGACGGCCTGGATAATTACCTCTGGCAAAGCTTCGATTATCCGACTGACACTTCATTACTGGTAATGAAGTTAGGATGGGACTCGGAATTCGGTCGGGAAAGATACTAGCGAGTGTGGAAAACCACCGGCGATCCTTCTTCAGGGGACGCCGGAGGAGAGGAGGGTAGGGTAGGGGAAATTTAGCCGGAGAGAGGAGAGGAAGAAGACGTTGGAATGAGAGAGAGGAAGAAGATGCGTTAAAGGGGAGAGGAGGGGTAGGGTTTTGTTTTGTTTTGGATTTAACCCTTCAAATTTTAAAATTTACAGTTTGACCATTTTTGACATTTTCATTACAAATCCATCCATTTAGTCGATCACGTGCCATGCACATGGCACTTAACTGACTTTTCTAACGATTTCCGTCAAAAGTACTTAACTGCCGAAAAATTTAGACATTGAGCCCTGATCTAGCGGGAAAAAAAACCGAGGCCCCTTTTAGACGCACCCCCTGGAGTTCAGGCCCTAAATTATCATTAACCCAAAATAAAAACAATATGAACTGCAATCAAGCAATATCTAAGCCAAAGATGGACATTTCAAGCACAATGAAGTTGTGGTTGGAACTTGTAGACAAAAACTTGTATGAGAACACTATGAACCGTCTCATAGTAGAGACGGGTCATTTTTGACCCACGACCTGCGGGCAATTTTATATATATATATATATATATATATATATATATATATATATATATATATTGGTGTTTTTCGGTTTGCCAAAAGTAAAAGTTACTATAACTAAATGTAACAAACGTGTTACTTATATATAACAGTTTGTATACATAAAAATAATACATATATACAGAAAACTAACAGTGTTTTTTTTTTACGTTTTCTTCATTTGCCAAAAGCAATACTTATTATAACTAAAATTTAACGAACGTGTTACTTATATGTAACAGTGTTTATACATAATTGTAACATATATGTATAGAAAAGTAATAATTCAACCCTTTACACTTTAGAACTAAAAACACTTGTGTTAGTAACATTATAAAAATAAAAAAGTTACAATTTTTATAAATGAATGTTACATTTTACTTGTATAATAACATTGTAAAACAGTTACGTTTACTTGTATAATAGTATATCCATATGTTTTCAAATAATAAGTTACAATGGGTTCAATTTATCACGATACATATAAAAGTATTACATTATCTATAGAAATCTGTTACAATTTCATCTACTAAAGTGTTATTTTTAGTTATTGTTAGTGTTACAAGTATTTATAGTTAGTAATACAGTTGAAAAATGAGTAAAATGAGCTTTTTTTTTTTTTTTTTTGTAAAACTGGTGTTACGTTTACTTATAAACAATGTTACTTTATAAGTAATACAATTGTTACATTTAGTTATACTAAGTATTATTTTTGACAAACGAAAAAAACTGCCAATTTTTTTTTATAAAAACTAAAAAAAATAAATTGGGCCATGGTCGCTGCCACGTTGCAGATTTTGAGTGGAGCGTGGGTTGGGATCATATGCTTCGCGCAAAATTGCTACCTTTGCAACCGTTCCGATCCATGAAAAAAAAAATGGGTGTAGAAAGAATAAAAAAAAAGGATGGACTTACTATCCAAGGGAGTCCAATTTTTCTCGATAAATTAATGCTTTTTAATAATACTCCTAATTTTAGTAAAATAAAAATGACAAAAATTTATCTGAGACGGTCTCACAAGTGAAATGGATCTCGCTGAAAAGAATAAATAATTTGCCCGACGTATCGTGTGTGAGACCGTTTCACAACACAAGACTTCCTCAATAAAAAAGAGTAAATAGTTTTCCCGATCTCTCGTATGTGAGACCGTTTCACAACACAAGACTTCCAAAAAAAAAAAAAAAAAAAAAAAAAAAAAACTTCTTTACGTACGTGGGGCTCCAACAGCTTTTTATGCTTGTTTAATTCATTTACACAGAATTCATACGTATAAATAAAAATCTCCCCACGTCCCCTTGGTTTCTCTCCATTAGCGAAAGATAATTCTCTATACAACATAAAACGAAGAATCAAAATGGTGTTTAGAAAGAGTAAGAAAAAGTTTCTGAGCGAAAGATCTGATCTCTTTGATGGTTTACCTGACGATATTGTTATCTCCATACTCTGTAAACTCAGTGCAAACGCTTCTTCTCCTTCTGATTTCATAACTGCTTTAGTCTCGTACGTATTTTTTTCCTAAAAATAATCTGGGTTGGATTTATGTTTATGAGAAATTTGCATTTAATTCGATTTTTTTTTTTTTCGTTCAAATACAGATGCAAAAGATTTAATCGCCTTGGTAGGCATCCCTTGGTACTATCTATGGCGGGTTCGAGAACGCTTGCTTTACCTGCTAAGAACTGGTCGGACGACGCTCACCGGTTTTTGAAGCTTTGCGTCGCCGCCGGTAATACCGAGGCTTCTTATTTCCTTGGAATGGTTGGTATTGTTTTTATTGTATTTATAGAAATTGCAATTTATTATGGAAATTGATTGTTTTATTGAATTAGATCTTGGTTTGTTTGAACGGCACAGATCCGTTTTTATTGTTTAAACAGCCGAAGGAACGGAGCGTCGCTGATGGCAAAGGCGGCGATTAAATCTCACGCGCCGGCACTATACTCGCTTGCTTTGATTCACTTTAACGGCAGCGGTGGTGTAAAAAACGGCAAGGACCTGAGAGCTGGAGCGGCTCTTTGTGCCAGAGCAGCTTTCCTCGGCCACGTCGACGCTCTCCGGGAGCTTGGCCACTGTTTCCAAGACGGGTACGGCGTACGGAAGAACGTGGAAGAAGGCCGCCGACTATTAATTCAGGCTAACGCGCGTGAGCTCGCATCTATTTTATGGACGTTGAAACCAATGACGTCACCGTACTCATGGCTACGGTCCACAATGGGTTCGGCTACAGACCCAGTTTATTCGGGTTTGGAAAGCGGGTTACTGAGCGATTGCGGGTGCAATTTGCCGGTTCGGGAGGTCCAGCCGGTAAACAAATTTTTAGTTGAGTGGTTCGGGTTAAGGGGTGGTGAACCGGGTAACGGGTTAAGGATGTGCTCACATAGTAGCTGTGGGAGACCCGAATTCCGGAATAACGAGTTTAGGAGGTGTTCAGGCTGTGGGAAGATGAACTATTGCTCACGTGCATGTCAGGCGCACGATTGGAGATTGCACCACAAGGTCGAATGTGCGCCAATGGAAGAATGGATTGATCAGATGGACAATGTTGAAGGTTACCAGATTGATGATAATCGGATGGTGCAGATTGAAGATGACGAACTTGCTATGTAGAAATGTTTTCATTCAAATTTGTCATGTTCTTCGGCCTTTTCATTTAGACTTTTAGCTTTTCCTTCATTTAGCATAGATTTTGTGACGGATCTTGAATCTAGTCTAGAGGTAGTTTAGTGGTTAACATTTCTCCTTTTCCTTTTTTTATTATCACCAGACACCAAGTGCCAGGCCAATACACGTTACATTCCCCTTGAAAAAAAAAAGGAAATTAAGCTAATCTTTTACTAAGACCATCTCCAATAATTTAGTGCAAAAACTGAACTATTTATTCTTTATAGTGGTGCAATTTTTGTATCAAATATTTCCAACAGTTTGTTTCAAATCTTATACTAATCAATAAGAATATAATAAAAGAGGCTGTCTCCTATACACCCGGCTAGGGATGACCAAAACCGGTTCCGGGCCCGGTTCCGGTTCGGAACCGCCGGTTCGGCATATATGTGACCCTGAACCGGCCCGCGCTTACACCGGTTCCGGTTCCGGTCATCACAATCCGGTTCCGGTTCAGTCCACGCTACCTTTTTTTATTTTTTTTTATAATACAATAATGAATAAACATGATAAAATTTATTAAAAGACAAGAGATTATTATTTTATCATACACTAATGAATAAACGTGTTAAAATTTATTGAAAAATAAGGGATTTTTATTTTTTTTTAACGGAAATGCCGATCCGGTTCCGGTTCGCCATATATGTGACCCTGAACCGGCCCGCGCTTACTACGGTTCCGGTTACTCCGGTTCCGGTTTACTCCCCGGTTTGCTCCGGTTCCGGGCTTTTCCGGTCCGGTTCCGGTCCGGTTTTCCGGTTCCGGTCCGGTTTGGCCATCCCTACCCGGCCGGCTAGTTTCCATTTTTTATTTATTATTTTTTTTTGCGGAGTTTTTTTTTTTTTTTTTCAACCCCAACTTTTTTCCCTCCCAACAAAGTAACACTTATTATAACGAAATGTAACACTTTTTTTTTTTTCAAATGTAACACTTTTTTTTTTCAAAAATGTACCACGATTTTGCTGCAATAGATTAAAGATAACATAAAGATTGACAACTAAACCAATGTCACACTTTTTATAAAGGAATGTAACACTCTTTTTTTGTAACACTTTTTTTCTCCCAAACTTAACATAAGATTGATAACTAAACTAATGTTACATTTTATAAAAAAATAGATGTAACATTTTTTTTTCTCAATTGTAAAATACTTTTATATATATTAAAAAGAATATTTAAAAAGAAAAACAAGATAGCATAACATTATTCCTTGCACCAAATTTGGACCAAGTGATAGAGTTGCTCTATTGTAGAGCAATGTTTAGAGCCCATTGAAAAAAAACAATGCTTTATTTTTAAAGTTTTAAAGTACAGTTGGAGATGGTCAAATAATTTTGGCATAAAAAAGATAAAAATGTTACTAGCAGTTTTAATGGGTTGGTGGAAAGTCAATCAAAAGGCAAAACAAACCCCGTGACTGAAGGAAAGAGGGTTCTTTCTTGATGACAAAATATTTGCACATGGATTGGATTTGGATGAACAACCATCCATATGTCAATTAAAAAAAATATATAAAAAAAAATAAAAAAATGGGGAGAGCTAACCCTATACCACTGTAATGTAAAAGCAACTTAAAAATTAATCAGATATCATCGCTAAAGCAATGTTTCCAAACAATATAATCCTAACTATTATTGAGGTGGTTCATTATTATGGTTAATTACAAATTCGCCTAATCTGCCCACCACGTGCTAGGAATATGAGACTTATCTGAATTTCTTAAAATAAAAATCATTAAAAAGTCTTAAATTGACTATTTGAGTTCTGATGGCAGGAAAAAAAAAAAAAATTGATTGGAAGACTCTTATTGATTTCAGACCCTAAATTAACCTTTATTTATTTGAAGAATTCATGATAAATTTAGTGTACATATCTTTGATGAGTGAGCTTTTTTTTTTTTTTTTTTTTTGAATGATGTTATACAGACTCTAAATTGAATTTTTTTTGGAACATAAATATTTCTATAAAAGTGTTGGTCAAACCGACCATAAGTTGACCAATTTTGGTCAAAAAGTCTCAAGTGAGCTGGGACGGAGGGAGTAGAAGATTAGTGGTTAAGGGAATATAATCGGTAATGTTGGACGTTTATAGCGAATTGATTTTTTTTATGCTTCTTGTAATTTTGAGTCTTTAAGTATTTGAGTTGAGTTATTGATGTTTATGGATAGCCAACCCATATCCTTCGATTCATATATTCTAAGTTTCATTTGTTTCAAAGAACACAAAACAAAACAAGCGTAATTTGATTTCTCCTCTCTGTTAGCGAAAAAAACACACAAACAAACAAAAGAGTAGGTACTTAAATAAAGAGATAATTGAAAAAAAAAAAAAAAAAACTTGTCCAAGTTTTTCCATTGCAATTAAATCTTCAACATAAATAAATTGCATAAAAAATCTTGTACATGGATTTTTGTTGCAATTTAAACCTTTTTTCAGTTAGCTAGTTAAAAATAGTTTTTAAAAATACACTTTTTCCCTTATAACTTATCAAATTTCTATTGTTTCTCTATAACTTGTAGAGATTTTTTTTTTTAATCTTTGACCAAACGGAAGATATAATTCATATGAATACATAAATAAAACATTTGTGTTAATCTTTAACAATGACTTATATTTGAAGGATTTTAATTATGTAAATTATAATAATTTACTTATTTCATATGAATTTTACTTGACTTTAAGTTAATATTATCATCAATATTCATATAAAAAATCATTTTTGGAAATTATTTAAAAAAAAATACTCCCTTCGTCCTAAAACTATTTCATTTTTTGTGGTTAGCTATTCCAATAAACTTTTATAACTTGTTATTGATACACCTTTAAAGATATTATTTATAATAACTTTTATAATTTCATTATAATAAAAATCTTTTACTACAATTATCGTAAAAGCTTAATCAAATTAATTATTAAAAAATGAGACTATCATTTTGAGATAGAGAGTGTTTGTTTACTCTTACTTATAATCATTCTGAAATTGGTTGTAAGAAAATACAAACAAATAAAAGTATTGTTCTTAACAAAATGAATTAGGAAATATGCGAAAAGTTATTACAAAATTCTCAATAAAATTATTTTTACTATGAAAAGAATATATTTATTACAAAATGAATTAGGAAATACGTTAAATTTGTGTTATATGATTTAGGAAATATGTGAAAAATAATGTAGGAAATAGATTAAAATGTGTACTCCATGTTAGCATATTTAATGCTAAGATTAACACACATTTTATTTAAGAATTCATGTGAATTGTATTTTTTTGTTTGGTCAAAAATAAAAAACTCTAAAATTGACCTTAAGAGAAACATACAAAATTGAATAAATTATAGGGGGCGAAATTGCATTTTTCTAAACTATTTTAACTAGCTAACTGGAATAAGTTTAAAACTGTAACAATAATATATATACGAAGTTTTTAATACAATTTATTTATATTGAAAGTTTTAATTGCAACGGAAAAAACTTGTACACGGTTTTTTTTTTTTTTTGCAATTATCTCTTAAAAAATTCTAAAATAATTTGAGTGACAATTCATGTTAGAGGACCCATAGCGAGCCCAAATCATTTAAGGGTTAATGACAGTTTAGATACTAAAATCACATAATTAAGGCTCTTCCAATCGAACTTTGAAGTTTTTTCTTTCTCCACATTAGAGCTTGAAGTGAAAAATGTTGGTCAGTTAAGGCCTTTATGACGAAATTTGTTTAAAAAATTGTTAAGGTCCACATGATCAAAAAATTGGTTGATTTGAATAGCTATTTGAGTTTGAAGGGACTATGAATGATATAGTATAAAAGTAAGTGGTTGAACGAAAAAAAGTAAATTTATTTCACATCTTCTTCATCCCTTCACCCCAGCTCAGCCCCGCCCATTCGCTGTCCCACCACTCCTCTCTTTACCCCACCATTCTCTTCCGTCCCACCACATACATGTCTCTCAAAATATCATTCCCTCAAGCCAACCCTCCGCCATTGCCACTTTGACGCCACCGGCCCGATTGCCCTACTCTACGGCCACTATCAATCGCGCCACCACATCCACATGGAAGAAATGATGAAAACAAGTTCAAGCCCCCTCTGGGTTCCCTCTTACATCTCGAAAGTTTAGAAACTTAGGATTTGGTTTTTAAATTGGTTTAAATTGGGGGTGGGGTGGGGGTAAGGGAGCTTGAATTTTAGATACATGTGTGTTTTTGATTTATCTAGTTTTAAAACTATCTGCAATTTAGGAGTTGAAATTTAGAATTTGGATTTTGAAATATGAGATTTTGAAAGTTATGTTCAGAATGTAGGTTTTGAAAATTTTGTTTGGAGGTTGCTGGTGTTAGTGCTTATGGGGGTGGTGCTGAGGCTCATGACGGTATGACGATGGTGTAAAAGATGGCCGGTAGTTATTTCTTAAAATATATACATTTGATCCAAATTTAAAATATTATTGTTGTGAGCAATACGCATTTAAATACTAGAATATATATAATGTATTATTTTTTTTCAAAAGAGGTGGTAAAAAATAGTAAACAGAAAAAAGTTGAAAGCACCAATATGGTAAATGATAAATGGTTAAAAAATGAGTTTTTTTTTTTTTTAAAAAATAATGATTAATTATTTAAAATAAAAAAGTTTTTCATGAAAAACTATCCTTAACATAATTTACATAATTTCTTTATTTGTTCATCTTCTTAAAATAAGTGTTATGCATATATCTATTTGGAAAAGAAAATTACTTTTTCAACTTTATTAATTGGTGCACAAAATCGGTGAATTATAAAAATTATTGATTTTTTTTTTAAAATATAGATGAAAATAGACGATAATTGATTTATTTTATGTTAAAGTTAATCTAATATTTTAATAATTATTTTGATATTTTTTTTTGAGCAAACGACAAATCCATTTCATTCACAATTAGAAAAAAGATGGCACTCCACAAACACCGAAGGCTCATCCCGAATAATAGTAACAATTACATCTCTTAACCTACAACAACGACAAGTCCAATTTGAATCTTGAGACGAACGGATTCCACTCCAAGAAAAACTTGGACACTGCCTCCATCCGGCATTTAAAAGATTCCCCTTTAGATAATATATTGCGTTTAGCACTTGATATACAGAATCCAGGTTGACGAAAAAACGCCCACCATAAATCTCAAAATCCAACAACCATCCTTGTGCAGTAAGAACTATGATATCCACTTTATTGTGAGGAAATGTGAAAATCGCTGCAATTACAAGATACAAAAAACAACAAACAAAACAATAAACAACCATAGACTCTCAACAGAGGAGAGAAACAACGCTCTCACAGAGGAGAGAAAACAACGGCTCTCACATACTCCGTATAGGAGAGAAAACAACGGCTCTCACATATAGGAGAGAAATTTATTTATTATACGATTAACGAAAAGAAAAATAGCAACAACACAATTGTTTGTAGTTTCAACATGTTGAAATTGTGTTGTTGAATAGTAGAAAGAATATCTAACAACAACAATGGAGGAAATGAAGAGAATTGATAGCAGAGAGAAGAAGAGATGAAGATGACGGTGGCAGGTTTTGAAAACCACCCGAGAGAGAGAGGAGGAAGTTAGATGGATAATTATTTTGATATTCAACCATATTAAATTTAGAATTTTCATTTATCCTTTTAAAAGAAATATCAACTTTAAACTAACTTATTTATTAGTCTCGTGCAATGCACATGCTAATTAACTAACTGTTTTAATAAAAATTGTTAAAACGCCCTTAAAAATAAAAAAGTTTCTGGATTCTATTGTAAAGGTCTCACGTGATTTCAGGGTCTAAACTCTCACTCATTCAGCCATGGTGGTTGTTTTTTTTTTTTTTTTTTTTCAACAGAAATCCACTATCCTTAACTAGGCGGTCTCCCTCTGGTCCCAAATAATCATCGCAGCGTTAGCGGACTGAATTTCAAAACGGCAATCAAATACTGCAATGTCAGAGACAATCAATCCCCAAATCGAAACCCTAAATCCCCAAACCATCGACCAAAACCCTAGCCCGGAAACACAGCAGGAATGGGAAACAATAGCTCGATCATGGCTCTCCACGTTTCCCAAGGACAAAACCCTCGACACCTCCGACGTCCAAGTTTGGCGCGAATCTAACCACTCAACTTTGCCGGACCAGGTCAAATCAATGCCTCTAACGGAGCTACACGACCGAATAACTTCGATTTGGAACAACATTTCCCTCTCCAACGAGGTATTATTAGAAACTACTACATCTCTTTTACTCCTTATGTTCGGTTCATTATACTTCCTCTATACAAGAAAGATAGTCTATTTTTTCTATTTTTTTCGTTGTTATTACGAATGAACTTTAAGCAATAATTTAGGCTACTTTTAATTATCTAAATGAAAATCTAAAAATTGGTATTGATAGTATTTATGATGGTGTATCAACAACAAGTTTTAAATTTTCATTAGGATAACTAAAAGTAGGCTAAATTATTGCTCATAGTTCATTTGTAATAACAACGAAGAAAGAGGGACCATCTTTCCGGGACAAAGGGAGTAGTACCATTTGATTTTTTATGTTCAACATGAACGTTTACCAAATATTAATATCAATCTAATTATCCTTACGGAATCCTAAAAGTTATTGATATATTATAATGATTCATCAATAACAATTTTTATAATTTCATTGGGAAGACTAGATTGACATTAAATGTTTGGTCAAAGTTCAATTGTGTTGACCATCGAAAATTAAATGAGACTATCTTTTCGGGACAAAGGTAGTATTTAGCTGCATGATTGAACTATTCTGTAGATGTTGTTAATTCTCTCTTGACATTACAACAATATTATTGTAATTGAATTATAGTACTTGTTATTCTTGTAATTTAGTGTCGAGTAAACAACTTTTGTCCTGAAGAGCCGGTACTCTATGCTAGCTGTTGCAGTTTATGTAAACGCCTGCCCTAAATGAGGTCTCTTTTGAGATTTCTTACATTCATTCGTGTTATGTATTGGGTGGCTAATACATAAAATTACATTACATGGTTAACTTGACATGCTTAATTGAGCAATAAGGAAGGTGACAATAACAATAATTTTGATGATATCTTTCTTGGCAGGCAAAAGATGGTAATCAGCTTGATCATTCACAAGCTCGATTTCAACGCACTGATCAATGGTTGCCAATTTATACCTGGTTAGAGTCTTTAGATACAGATGAAGTGATTAAGTCAAAAGATATATTAGACTGGCTAACTGAGAACTCAGAGGTCAGAGAAGATTTGTACTCTAGACATTCCCGTTATCATTTGATGCACTACATCAAGAAATGCCATATGAAAATACTCAAGAGAAAGGAGAAGAAGAAGGTACCAACCACTTTTATTTCCTTATATTCATGTTCTGGAAGTTTACACTTGATTCTTGCATGTCTCCTTTGTCTAGTTTACCTAAGAAGTATTCTCTCCATCCCATCAAGATTGTCCCATTTGGCAAGCCAAACATTATGTGATTGATGCTTTACTCACTTGTACATTCTTGAAATTGTGCTACAATTATTGCCTTTTTTTATAAATGGGACATATTTTATGGGGCTAACCGAAAAGGAAAGTGGAACAATCTTTTTGGGATTGAGGGAATACTTTGACCACATTAGTTGTTTTATTGAGTGAAAACCATTTCTTTGTGGTTCACCTGCAGTTTGTTAGTTTTGTAACTGGAGTTTGTTCAAGATCAGTTGAAGTAGTTATGATCAGTATTAAAAACATATCAAATTTTTTCTTATAAAGTTTATGAAATTATATAAAGATCCATAAACGAAGGAATGAAATATGAAAATTTGCTCTTTCTAAAATCTCACTCAAACAAACTGATGGACAATTGCACACAAAATAGTGAAAATACACATTCATCCATGTATATATAGCTACAATTGAGTTGTCTGTTCTGAACCCATCTTCACTCTCAGTTTATTAACTTTAGAAAACCATAATGTGGTTAGGACTGTTTGATCTTCAGGGATATGAAGTTTTCGGAATAGACAGAAACAGACAACAGAGTAGTGGGAATTAAAGTGACATACCCTTTTCCTATTAGTGTATCATATCACTCATAATATGAGGTCAGGATTGCATGGACAACATTCTGTTAATTAAGCCAACCTGGTGCACCGAGATTAAAGCTAGACCTTTTAGATGGAACTACAAAAAGAAAACGATGGAAGCCACTAGCCCCTTCTGGTCAACCATGACTGAGCTTCGCTTAGGTCAATACTGTACTTGTATTTAATAATGATTTCAATGGAGGGTACTTAAGCGAACCATGTTCCAATAGCGTGACTAGAGTGAAATAATTCTGAACACCTTGGAAGTTGCATCTTGATAATTGTAGCTATATGTATATCCCCTCCTGGTTAGTATTTGTGCAATGTGGTGCATAGAGAGTTCATAAAACAAGTTGCATGGCTTATCTTTGGGATTTTGTTCAACGTATTCTTAATTGTGCTTGTATTTCCATTGTCCCTCAGACTAGCATGGTTAGTCCTCATTTTGTCTTATACTCCATCTGTCACGGAATTCTGTTCTCTCTTTTTTTGTTGTTACTACGACCATACTTTGAGCAGTAATTTTAGGTTGATTTACTTATCCTAATGAGAATCTAAAACTTGTTACTGATAGTATTTGTCATGGTGTATCGGTTACAAGTTTTAGATTTACATTAAAATAATTAAATTAACTTACAATTATTGCTTAAAATATGTTTGTAGTAACAAAAAAAAAAAAAAAAAAGAGGGAACATCATTCCGGGACAGAGGAAGTATATGTGATAGAATAGCTGCACAACTACAATATCACACACACACACACACACACACATTTTTTGTTGAATAACAAGGGCAATAACCATATGCTAGTTGCTAGTACGTTGGGATCTTATGATGGCTCAATGATACTTATTGCCCTCATGAAAAGTATGATTTCAAGGTTAAAAAAAGTTCAAATATTACTATCAATTTGCAAAAAGCTTGGAGAAAAACTGTTTCACAAGTGTAACATGCATGCAGTGTATGCTAATGTTACCTGGACACGGTATCGAGGATCCGACATGGATACGGATCCTAGTGTCGGATACAATTTTCTTACTCCCTCTGTCCCTAAATGAGTGTCCAAATTTCATTTTAAGGGACACTGAAAATCTCAATTTTGTTGTACAATTTGGTAGCAAATATTCATATATAATCTTGTAATCTCATTTCCAAACATTTAGTTTTGCACGTATAAAGAAACCGGTGAAAAAAATTCGAAAAAAAAACATTTAGGGACAAAGTTATGTCCAAAAAAGACACTCATTTTGGGGCAAAGATTTCTTGAAAATGGACACTCATTTAGGGACAGAGAGTAATAATTTTGGACACCGTCCTAAATTTGGACACGGGTACGGGATACGGTTCATCCCTCCATTCCTTTTTTTATGCATTCTCCTTCATCACTAGCTGTGTTACAAATCATATTATTTTGATAAAACTTCAATAATATCTAAAATCTATTAGGGGCTTTAGAGGAAATAACAAAATATAGACTCCTTAATATGAATAAACAGTAGGTTGAGGGGCTACTGAGGGATTGTCTCTTAAACAAAAGAATCGAGAATAAGGAGGAAATAAAGGAACAATATACCGAAATAGCGAGAGTCGGAGTACGTCGTAGTCATCTGCGTTGAAGCTTGCCGCCATCGTCGTTGAAGGATTCTCATCCTAGTCAGGTCGCGGTAAGTGTTCTCCAATTGTCAATTTTATCTTTGGAAATTTAGGGCTTAATCGATTTTAAGAATCAATTTTTCCAAAAGCAGTCGATTTTAGAAGTCCTTACCTTAATTACGAAATTCCCTTAAAAAAAAAACCCGTGTCCGAGGTTTATTAGACGTATCCGCGCCGGATTTCATACCAGTGTCGGTGTCGACACTGGTATGGCGGCAAAATTGCCAAGTCCGGGTAACACAGAGTGTATGCATTTGGTATTCTAAATTGATGCGAGTGCTTTACGTAAAACCTGGTTATTGTTCTGCAAAAATATTTGAATAAAAATTGACCTTCAAGCGCTATACTCCCTCGGTCCCAAAATGATAGTCTCATTTGACTTTTCAAACAATTTAAGGTTACATTATAAGTTTTGAAAATTCAATGATTTTGAAGCCTTCATATTGGAAATGAGACTAATTGTCTGGGACAAACAAAAGGGGGAAATGGGACTCACATTTCTGAACGGAGTGAATATTTATCTATCCAGTGCATCTAGTGTTTGCTGCTTGATTCATTAAAACTTAAAATATAGTTTTATGTCAAGGGACGAATAGAGCTGCTACTGATAGTTTAACCTTTTTTTGTATTCATTTTAGAGATAATTGTTTTGAAGGTTGTACTTGTCTACGTAGTTTACTTTGTAGGTTGTCATAATGTCATTTACTTCATCCTTGTGATTAGGTCTCAGATAAATTTTATGCATATGTTTTATGCTTATTCATAGTTTGTGTCGAGTTAAATGTGATTATTGATCAAAAAGACATACATGGGTGGCAATTTTAACTTTGTATTTCACTTATGCAGGGGTTGCCAGTAACCAACAAAACAAATGCTCTAACAGTTCATGAGAATGTGGAGACTAAACCACCAATTTCGCTTCAAAGTATGCTACTTTTTCCCTTTACTATAAATTGTGTATAGCATCTCTCTGAGTAAAAATGATTTTGTTACTCCGGACATCATTGATCATTTTTAAATGGAGGACTACATCATGCTTCAACTGTGTATCAAATGATATAAATGTACATGCTGCATCAGTACCCAGAAAAGGCACCCATTTCCCAAGCTGAATGTTGTTTGACTAAACATTTTAATACACTTAATTGTCTTCTTAAAACTACTCCCTCGGTCCCAAAATAAGTGTCCACTTTCCTTTTTAGTCCGTGCCAAATAAAAGTTTCATTTTTAAATTAGGAAAGAGTTTTAGTGCAACTTTACCATTGTACGGAGTACGTGTCAACTGAGACATTTATTTGGGACGGAGGGAGTATTATTTTTGTGGCAAAAAACAATTTTGAAGAAGTTTCTGACAGATAGGTTTATTCTCTAAAAGTAAGTAAATATGTCAAATTTCGGTTCTAAATTTAGTCGACTTAAAAAAGCCAATCTTGGGCTCTTAACAGTATCTTTGGTATAAAATACATGCTTGCGCCATTTATGCAGAATAGCCCTCTTTATCTGTTTGCTGAATCACAAACGTGTTAGTGATACTACTATTGTACTCTGTTTACTCCGTATTATGTTACTGGTCCTTTAACCAAAGGCACAATTTTCAATTTAGCAGGCAGCAGGATCAACAATCTTCCTACAGATAGTGATATATATTTGGCTAAACGAACTGAAGCTCTTCAAAAATTTGAGATGTAAGTGCACCATTGAATAAACTTCTGTCTATTGCATTTAAAATTTTACTACTTCCATTTCACTTAAAATAGTTACGTCCGAGACCGGTTGGGATAACGCCCGTGAGCAGAATGGAAAAATTATTTGCTAATATAGTTGACTAATTAAAATTTGCCAATTGTATTCTCAGTTTGGTAGAACTGGAGAACCAACTCTCCACCATCTTCCCAAAACGCAAATTGGCAAATATGTTGGAGGGAACGTGATCATTGATTTCATGCTTAGCGAAGACACAAGAGTTTTTATGTTGGTGATTTTCTCGCTCGAGTACTTGGAATTTAACTGGCTGAGTTCAAATTTGTACTTGAAGCTTGTATAGCTAATCCTTTACTTCTACTCTTACCATATTGATCCCGCTCAAGGGTAAATGAATGAGTTTTGTTGCTAAATCTAGTTTGGTGTCAAACTTGTATTGCTGTACTTCCAAGTCTGTTGTGCATTTTGAGCGTATGGAAGATGATACATTTACACTTGGTGTATAGAAAGATTCTATACACCACCAATATATGTGTGACACATGTAGATTCCTAAACAGAAAATTACCATAGGGTCCCCTAAGGCTAATTACCACCTAATCCAACCTAATATTTTCATCTACCATCTAGTCCAAGCTAATATTCTTATTTACCACCTAGTCCATTAAAATTATTAAATCCCTAAACTACCCTGCTATAAATAAAACACTGCCCCTCCCCTCCCCTCCCCTCTCACTTTTTTCATTTTTTTACAAAATAATAATAAATTTTTTGGTCAAACTTTGTCAAACAGCAGTCAAACTCTTATAACTAACACATAATTATCATATAAAAGTAACAAAAATTACTTTTTTCATTTTTTTCGCAAAAAAATAATAATTTTTTTTGGTCAAACTTGGTCAAACAACAGTGAAACTCTTATAACTAACACATGAGAGAAAAATATATCACATTTTCCATTTTTTTACAAAAAAAATAACATTTTTTTTTGTCAGATTTGGTCAAGCAACAGTCAAACTCTTATTACTTACACATAATTATCATATAAGAGTTACAAAAAATATTTTTTTTTTCATTTTTTTACAAAAAAATAATGTTTGACAGCAGTCAAACTCTTATAACTCACACATAATTAACATTTAAGAGTTGAAAATTTTCACTTTTTTCATTTTTTTCATAAAAGAAAATTAATATTATTTGGTCAATTTTGGTCAAACTCGGTCAACCAGCAGTCAAACTCTTATAACTTACACATAGTTAACAGATAAGAGTCGAAAACTTTCACTTTTTCCATTTTTTTAGAAAAAAATATATTATTTGATCAAATTCGGTCAAACTCTTATTATAACTAACACATAATTAACAAATAAGTGTAAAAAAAATTCACTTTTTTCATTTTTTTAGAAAAAACGAACAATATTATTTGGTCAAATTCGGTGAAACTCGGTCAAACTCTTATAACTAACACATAATCAACATATAAGAGTCGAACATTTTTACTTTTTTCATTTTTTAGAAAAATATAACAATTTTACTTGGTCAAATATGGTCAAACTCAATCAAATCTAACACACGTTATTTTTTCTAACGAGCATTAATTTATTTTAACGGATGTTAATAATTTAAGTTAACAAAATTAACTTTTGTTATCTCCATCATCTTCCCAAACCCAACATCCACCCCACCCTTCGCAGCCCACCACCGCCCCCATCACCACCGCCACAAACCATCACAACCAATCACCACTCCACCCAACCAACTCCACCATTTTCATCCCGGGAAATTTTCGCCAGTTTTCTTCTGGTGTCCAGATCTCTTTCTATGCTGAATATCTGTCAGATCGCTCCGGTCAGATTGAGCGCCTAGGTGTTTCGAACATAACCCAGAAATTTGAAGTCGATCCAATGGTTAATGAATCCGGAATTTGGTTTTTCTGGTCCGACTGGGTTTGTTCGCTAGTTTTTTTTTCCCGATGAATCGATCTCCCTATCCGGTGAATAGTTTTCAGATCGCTCCGGTCAGAATGAGTGCCTAGGTGTTGCGAACATACCCCGGAAATTTGAAGTCGATCCAACGGTTAACGAATTGGGAAATTGATTTTTTCTAGACCGACTGGGTTTGTGGCGATTTTTGATTTAGCTACGTTTAATGCTCGTTAGAAAAAATAACGTGTGTTAGAAAAAGTTAACGACTGAATAAAATGTTGGTTAATTTTGTATATAAAACAATAGTACGCATCATACATTTTGTGTTGAGGTTTTTGCAAAAGTGACGCGCGTACTTTGTGCAATATATCAATTTGACTCGCGTAGTTTGGAAACATCAAATGTGGGTTGCGTACTTAATGTTTAGAAAATTTTGAGACCATTTTTTTAACACCCGTTAAATACATAACAGATATTAATGAAAAATAGGCATGTGCAGTGCACATGACTACTTATGTTCAGTGTTCTAAAAAGCGGTCTAGGCGGTCGCCTAGGCGGCGCCTAGTCGCTAGTCGTTACTCCACCGCCGCGCCTTTGGGCAAATCGGTTAGATTCGGCGTTCAAAAATTCGGCGGCCGCCTAAACGGCCTAGGCGGCGATTAATCGGGCTAGGCGCGCCGAGATTCGCTAGGCGTCGATGGACAGAGTAGAAATTGAAGAAAATCTGAAACCCTAACCTTGAGTATGAGCAACGAAGTTGACGCTATGGACGGATCGAGGCTTTCATCACGTCAAGGAAAGGTAGGGGCCATGTCCGACTCTATGTATGACGAGCTTGCTTGCCGGAATCTGGAAAGCATAGTTGGAGGCGGCGGCCATTTCATACGATCGAATTGAAGACGACGACGGCAGAACAAATGAGGCTAGGTTATTGGATTGGGATTTTGTTAAAGTGACCTAAAATGGGCTTGGGCTAGACTTTGTTATGTGTAAAGTAAACATTACAAGAGAAATTCAATTGGGCTTGGGCTTGGGCTAATTTGTATCTTTGACACATTTTAAAATACTAACTAATTAGTTATGATTTTTAATTAAATTGATATTATTAATTTTTGACAAATAATAAAAATAAATAGTAGTATTTTTGGATAAATGTATATAATTATATATAAATTAATTTTTAAAATATAAAAATATGTTAATCTCTCGGCCCCGCCTAGGCCCCGATTAATCCTCTAGGCGCTAGGCCCAGCTTCGCCGCCTAGCGGGCGCCTAGCGATTTTTAGAACACTGCTTATGTTTGCAATTACTTAATTAACCCTCACTTCTTGATAAGGCCATCAAAGAAAAGGTAAGAAAAAAAAAAGGAAAGGAAAAGCTGAGAAAAGGAAAAAAGCAAACACGTCCTCTAGACTTATCCAGATCTAATCCCATCCCCCTCCCTCCTTTTCTCCATCCTCATCTCCCTCATTTATTCAATCTCCATTGTTTTCCAACCATTGATCGGCCTCACCTGTTCTTCAATGTCATCGGCGATTTCCATTGAAATCATTTCAACTATGTATCAATTTTATACTTTCAAAACCCAAATCTGAGTTTGACTTTGAAGACGAGTCTAGGTTTTGATTTCCATCTTCGATTTTGAGGTTTGATTTGCCTTTCCAGACATGGGTTTCGGTTTTGGGATATGGTTTCGAGTTTTGTGTTTTGGTTTCCGATTTTCGGGATTTGATTTTTGATTATTGACTTACCCTCCGTCGGCGACGACGGTATTGATTCCATGGCGACCAGATTTGAATCTTGAAGAAAAACCCAGATCTGGGTTTGAGAAAAAAAACCCAGATTCGGAATTCAAAGATTCAAAATTTGAAGAAAAAACCCAGATGTTATGGGTGATTTTGATTTTCAAATCGGAAGTCAGATCTCGGTTCCATTATTGAGTCTACTCATATCTGGTTTTTTTCGAATTTTTGAATGATTAACCCAGATTTTATGGGTGATTGTGGCAATGGTGTTTGTGAGATGGTGGCGAGGTTATGTTGATGGTGGGTGGCTGGTGGTGTTAATGGTGGGTGGTAGGTGGTGGCGGTGTTAATGGTGGTGAGGCGGTGAATCTGGAGCTGACTCACCGGCAGATGGTAGGGATGGCCGGAGAAAGGGCCTCCGGTGACAATATTTGCCGGAGAAGAAAGGGGGTGGTAGGTTAGGGTTAGGAGAGGAAGAATGATTTACTCTGTGTGTGTATTAGAGAGTGAAAGAAAGATTGATGCTATGGGGGTAGTTTTGTGATTTAGGGAGTTTTAATTGAAATTTTGATGAGTCAAAATTGGTCTTAAGTAATGTCTGTTAAAAAAATTAACGTAGTTACAAAAAATTGATGGATGAATAGTTTTTTATTGTTCCGTTATATTTTTAACGGGCATTGAAAAAGTGGTATCAAAATTTTTTAAATCATAAATACGCAACCCACATTTGATGTTTTCAAAGTATGCGAGTCAAATTGATATGTTACACAAAGTACGCATGTCACTTTTGCAAAACACTCATTTTGTGTTTCAATAGTACGAGTGTCAAATTGATGTTGGGGCCATAGTACGAAGGGCAGAAAAGCAGTTTACTCGTGTATGGGGAATTTGGATCTCAGCCCAACTCCTTATCTGGTATTTGGTCTGGGCTGGGATTTATGTGTAATAAAATCTCACACTGGGGGCCTTTGGGGAAAATTCTTATTTTATTTATGGTGTATACCTACACCAAGTGTAAGTGTAGCCTTTTCGTGAGCGTATTGGTAGTCTTATTTTCCTGGGCAGTGGGCCACCATGAATTATATAGATTCATTACTATTGTCTACTTGTCCCACAATGACTCTCCAAAATTGCTTTAAAAATCATCGTGAACAATTTTGGACATTTATTTTTGGGACGGAGGGATATTTATTAATGAATAATTGAATATATCAACAATAGACCCACATTGTGAATGTTGGTGGTTTAATTTGGTTTAGACTAGGGGTGTCAATTTGTGTCCAATGGGTATACCCATTAAGATTTTATTATGTTTTGAAGTATTGTACATTGTATCATGTACAACAGTTTAAAGCATGATTTTCTTAATGGATAACCGAAATACCCATTTTGCTACCCCTAGTTTAGACCTCAAAAAAAAAAAAAAAAAAAAAAGGACCGCCTCCTACTTTAACATAAATATCCACTTTACTATTTGATACACTCTGAGAGTGTATCAAATAGTACAACCTCAACAAAGTTTTGCAAGAGTTTTTGATGCAATAATCATAATTGAACAAACCTTGTTGTTGTTATAAGTAAAATAGTGTTATTATTCTCATCATTATCTGCATTATAAAATCTTCAAATCCTATAAAAAAAAAAGATATGGCAATGAAGATTACCTCACAGATGGAAGTGATTGGTCCTTAGGTAGACCCCATGTTGTTGTTATAAGTAAAATAGTGTTATTATTCTCATCATTATCTGCATTATAAAATTTTGGCAAAACTGCACCAAAAATCACTCAACTATGACCACTTTGGGTATTTGGTTACTAAACTAATTTCCTTTTGAAACAACACATCCAACTAAGAGTTTATTGAATCGAAAGTCACTATCACTAACACCGTTACATTTTTTCCGTTAAATAGTCATGTGCTAATGCACATGACTTTTTATCAAGGGTATTTTCGGTACAAAAATATTTTTCTTTCCTCTTCAAGATAGAACTCAGATCTGGGATTGTTGGGATTTTTTTTCCATAAACCCAAATTCAAAATCAAACACACACAATAATGAATCAAATGTGAAACTTTCAGATCTAAGAATGTGAGTGAAGACCTATAGAACAAATAAAGAACAAATCTTGAGGTAGAACAAATAAAGAACAAATAAAGTGAAAATTCATTTTACCCATTTACTCTCTCTCCTCCTTGCATTTTTCAAGTCTGTTTGCAGCTCTTCTTATTCCGGCAACGCCAACATCTCCGGCGAATCCCATGGCTCCTTCTCTCACCACTTTTTGTCCGATTTAGTATCAGGATCTGGGTCGTCTACTCAATCCGAGCATGGACCCACCTTTTTCAGTCGGATTTGACTACATTCTGAGGGCAGATTAACCAACTTTCCCTCTTTTCGTTTTTCCGGCGACAATTCCGGTGAGTTCTTGAACTTCGTGTTCATGTCACTTTTACTCAAATTAATCCATAAATATTGCTCCTTTTATATTTTCGAGTGTAACCTAGGAATTTTTGACAGATTCAACCCGTCTCTTTGTGCACTTACGGTGAGTTCTTGAACTTCGTGTTCATGTCACGAAGGGAGTGCAGATCTGTTGTCCCTTTTGTGATTTTGGCTGGCCGGAATGTCGCTGGCGGTACGAATTGGCGGAGGCAGAGAACGAAGGGGAGAAGAATAGGAAAGAACATGTGTGGATTTAATTTTCTGGGTTTAATTTGTGGCTGTGGTGGTGGGTGGTTTGATTGAAGAGGGAAGAAAAATATTTTTGTACCAAAAATACCCTTGATAAAAAGTCATGTGCATTGGCACATGACTATTTAACGAAAAAAATGTAACGGTGTTAGTGATAGTGACTTTCGATTCAATAAACTCTTAGTTGGATGTGTTGTTTCAAAAGGAAATTAGTTTAGTGACCAAATACCCAAAGTGGTCATAGTTGAGTGATTTTTGGTGCATTTTTGCCTAAAATTTTCAAATCCTATAAAAAAAAAGATATGGCAATGAAGATTACCTCACAGATGGAAGTGATTGGTCCTTAGGTAGACCCCACTGAACAACTCTTTTCAGTTGAAAAGAAACAGAAAAAGTACACCAGCTTGCGCTGTTTGCAACGTATCCCACATCGAACAGAAAAGTGAACTTTAAAGAGTTGATATAGCCACACCAAGGCACATACCAACGTCCCCTCGGGGACATCTCATAAAATTGGAACGATACAGAGAAGATTAGCATGGCCCCTGCGCAAGGATGACACGCACAAATCGAGAAATGGTTCAAATTTTTTCTTCCCCTTTTTATCTTTTGTTTTTGCAAGTTAAATGTCGAAACTACCCTCCGGTCACTCTCTCTCCAACCACCTTTTCTTTTGACTTCGTTTTCCCAGAGGAATTCTTCCACAAGATCTAGGGCTTGAAAGGGATCGAGCGCTTGAAGGTGAGTCAATAAATTTACGAGTTGATTCGTTAAGGGTTTAGTTCTCCCTCTATCTTTATACATAATTTTTCACATCTTGAGGATATGGTATTGCTCGTTGGATGCGATTTTCAGTTGTCGGCCTCCGCAATCAAAAAAATTCTAAGTTAATTTTAGACTCAATTAATTGATTCCATTAAGCATTCAACCTAATCACTGCTTACATATGGGAAGAAATTCCTGATTTTTGTTCATGGATTTGGACCTGATTTTGTTCATGGACTTGCAGAAGTCCTGGCAAGTGCTACTACCACTTTTGGGACGATTGTGGTTTTTTGGGAATTGTTAATCATATACTCCCTTCGTCCGATAATGATTGAATTGTTAAACATATGCTGTAGACATTTGCGTACAACAGTTATTTATACTTGAGTAATTGTTAGTTTTCGTTCTCCTGTTGAACTCGTATTTTATCTTCTTTTTTTTCCGGGTAGTTTATTACTTTGATTTTACTCCTGAAGTAGATGCATTTTCCATTTTTTTTTTCTTGGTTTGACATAGTTTTGTTTATTAACATATAGGGATTTTTAGCAGTTAGCAAATTTCATGAGAGAAAATGTATTTTGTTTACATGCAACTATGGGACATCGCAATATAGGTAGAGAGCTTCTAGTACTAAATTAGTTTATCTCTCTGATTTAAGTGTGTAACCGTTATTTATTCAGTTAGCATTTTCACAAATGGTCATGCATGGGGAAATTACCATAAACAACTGAAACAAGCTCTATCCTTTACTCCTGAATCTCCCCTCTTTCTCCTCATCACATTTTCTGTTGTTTTGGTAAATTTGAATATTGTGTATTGGTCAACTTTCGTTAAGACATCATCTTGAGCATAGAAGTTTTAGCATGTACGACTTCATCACAACATCACCTTAGAAAGCATAGAAGTTTTAACATGTACCTACCCGGTCATCTATCTTTACTTGACCGTTCTCCACAATTAGGTGTCTTAAAGTCTATTTAGTCATATATGTTTACCTGACCACTCTCCACAATTAGGTGTCTTAAAGTCTACCTAGTCATATATGTTTACTTGACCACTCTCCACAATTAGATGGTCTTAAAGTCTGCATAGTCAGGTATGTTTGCTTGACCACTCTCCGCAATCAGTTAAATGTCAAAACTACCCTCCGGTCACTCTCTCTCCAACCACCTTTTCTTTTGACTTTGTTTTTCTAGAGGAATTCTTCCACAAGATCTAGGGCTTGAAAGGGATAGCGCTTGAAGGTGAGTCAATAAATTTACGAGTTGATTCGTTTAGGGTTTAGTTCTCCCTCTATCTTTATGCATAATTTTTCACATCTTGAGGATATGGTATTGCTCGTTGGATGCGATTTTCAGTTGTCGGCCTCCGCAATCAAAAAAATTCTAAGTTAATTTTGGACTCAATTAATTGTTTCCATTAAGCATTCAACCTAATCACTGCTTACATATGGGAGGAAATTCCTGATTTTTGTTCATGGATTTGGACCTGATTTTTTTCATGGATTTGCAGAAGTCCTGGCAAGTGCTACTGTCACTTTGGGGACGATTGTGGTTTTGTGGGAATTGTTAATCATATACTCCCTCCGTCCGATAATGATTGAATTGTTAAACATATGCTGTAGCCATTTGCGTACAACAGTTATTTATACTTGAGTAATTGTTAGTTTTCCTTCTCGTGTTGAACTCGTATTTTATCTTTTTTTTCGGGTAGTTTATTACTTTGATTTTACTCATGAAGTAGATGCATTTTCCATTTTTTTTCTTGGTTTGACATAGTTTTGTTTATTAACATATAGGGCTTTTTAGCAGTTAGCAAATTTCATGAGAGAAAATGTATTTTGTTTACATGCAACTATGGGACATCGCAATATAGGTAGAGAGCTTCTAGTACTAAATTAGTTTATCTCTCTGATTTAGGTGTGTAACCGTTATTTATTCAGTTAGCATTTTCACAAGTGGTCATGCATGGGGAAATTACCATAAACAACTGAAACAAGCTCTATCCTTTACTCCTGAATCTCCCCTCTTTCTCCTCATCACATTTTCTGTTGTTTTGGTAAGTTTGAATATTGTGTATTGGTCAACTTTCGTTAAGACATCATCTTGAGCATAGAAGTTTTAGCATGTACGACTTCATCACAACATCACCTTAGAGAGCATAGAAGTATTAACATGTACCTACCCGGTCATCTATCTTTACTTGATCGTTCTCCACAATTAGGTGTCTTAAAGTCTATTTAGTCATATATGTTTACTTGACCACTCCCCACAATTAGATGGTCTTAAAGTCTGCATAGTCATGTATGTTTGCTTGACCACTCTCCGCAATCTGTTAAATGTCGAAACTACCCTCCGGTCACTCTCTCTCCAACCACCTTTTCTTTTGACTTCGTTTTTCCAGAGGAATTCTTCCACAAGATCTAGGGCTTGAAAGGGATAGCGCTTGAAGGTGAGTCAATAAATTTACGAGTTGATTCGTTTAGGGTTTAGTTCTCCCTCTATCTTTAGGCATAATTTTTCACATCTTGAGGATATGGTATTGCTCGTTGGATGCGATTTTCAGTTGTCGGCCTCCGCAATCAAAAAAATTCTAAGTTAATTTTGGACTCAATTAATTGATTCCATTAAGCATTCAACCTAATCACTACTTACATATGGGAGGAAATTCCTGATTTTTGTTCATGTATTTGAACCTGATTTTGTTCATGGACTTGCAAAAGTCTTGGCAAGTGCTATTGTCACTTTGGGGACGATTGTGGTTTTGTGGGAATTGTTAATCATATACTCACTCCGTCCGATAATGATTGAATTGTTAAGCATATGCTGTAGACATTTGCGTACAACAGTTATTTATACTTGAGTAATTGTTAGTTTTCCTTCTTGTGTTGAACTCGTATTTTATCTTCTTTTTTTTTCCGAGTAGTTTATTACTTTTATTTTACTCCTGAAGTAGATGCATTTTCCCTTTTTTTTTTTTCTTGGTTTGAAATAGTTTTGTTTATTAACAAATAGGGCTTTTTAGCAGTTAGCGAATTTCATGAGAGAAAATGTATTTTGTTTACATGCAACTATTGGACATCGCAATATAGGTAGAGAGCTTCTAGTACTAAATTAGTTTATCTCTCTGATTTAGGACTGTAACAGTTATTTATTCAGTTAGCATTTTCACAAGTGGTCATGCATGGGGAAATTACCATAAACAACTGAAACAAGCTCTATCCTTTACTCCTGAATCTCCCCTCTTTCTCCTCATCACATTTTCTGTTGTTTTGGTAAGTTTGAATATTGTGTATTGGTCAACTTTCGTTAAGACATCATCTTGAGCATAGAAGTTTTAGCATGTACGACTTCATATCAACATCACCTTAGAAAGCATAGAAGTTTTAACATGTACCTACCCGGTCATCTATCTTTACTTGACCGTTCTCCACAATTAGGTGTCTTAAAGTCTATTTAGTCATATATGTTTACCTGACCACTCTCCGCAATTAGGTGTCTTAAAGTCTACCTAGTCATATATGTTTACTTGACCACTCTCCACAATTAGATGATCATATAGTCTGCATAGTCATGTATGTTTTCTTGACCACTCTCCGCAATCAGTTAAATGTCAAAACTACCCTCCGGTCACTCTCTCTTCAACCACCTTTTCTTTTGACTTCATTTTTCTAGAGGAATTCTTCCACAAGATCTAGGGCTTGAAAGGGATCTAGCGCTTGAAGGTGAGTCAATAAATTTACGAGTTGATTCGTTTAGGGTTTAGTTCTCCCTCTATCTTTATGCATAATTTTTCACATCTTGAGGATATGGTATTGCTCGTTGGATGCGATTTTCAGTTGTCGGCCTCCGCAATCAAAAAAATTCTAAGTTAATTTTGGACTCAATTAATTGATTCCATTAAGCATTCAACCTAATCACTGCTTACATATTGGAGGAAATTCCTGATTTTTGTTCATGGATTTGGACCTGATTTTGTTCATGGACTTGCAGAAGTCCTGGCAAGTGCTACTGTCATTTTGGGGACGATTGTGGTTTTGTGGGAATTGTTAATCATATACTCCCTCCGTCCGATAATGATTGAATTGTTAAACATATGCTGTAGACATTTGCGTACAACAGTTATTTATACTTGAGTAATTGTTAGTTTTCCTTCTCGTGTTGAACTCGTATTTTATCTTTTTTTCCGGGTAGTTTATTACTTTGATTTTACTCCTGAAGTAGATGCATTTTTCCATTTTTTTTTCTTGGTTTGACATAGTTTTGTTTATTAACATATAGGGCTTTTTAGCAGTTAGCAAATTTCATGAGAGAAAATGTATTTTGTTTACATGCAACTATTGGACATCGCAATATAGGTAGAGAGCTTCTAGTACTAAATTAGTTTATCTCTCTGATTTAGGTGTAACCGTTTTTTATTCAGTTACCATTTTCACAAGTGGTCATGCATGGGGAAATTACCATAAACAACTGAAACAAGCTCTATCCTTTACTCCTGAATCTCCCCTCTTTCTCCTCATCATATTTTCTGTTGTTTTGGTAAGTTTGAATATTGTGTATTGGTCAACTTTCGTTAAGACATCATCTTGAGCATAGAAGTTTTAGCAAGTACGACTTCATCACAACATCAACTTAGAGAGCATAGAAGTTTTAACATGTACCTACCCGGTCATCTATCTTTACTTGACCGTTCTCCACAATTAGGTGTCTTAAAGTCTATTTAGTCATATATGTTTTCCTCCTCTTCCTCTGCCTTTTCCTCCTCTTCCTCTACTGGTTCCTCATTGTCTGACTTGACATCTTCCTGATCACTGTCTCCTTTTGTATTGATGTCATTATTATCAGGATCATCTTCATTTTCTGACACTTCAACATCCTCATCCATTTTATCTTCCTCCATCTTGGATGAAGCCTTGGCCTTCTTTGTACCAGATTGGGATTTCTTTTGTTTCTAGATTCAAAAATCAGGAGTAAGATGAATAATGTAGAACAATAAAACTCATATGCAGTCACTAGTAGAGAATGTTGTAATATTCTTGTTAACTTAAGTAGAACAGTTAAGAAGAAGAGGATTCATATAGAATTTCAATTGGTGGCACCTAATTATATATTCAGTTACATCCTTAATAAGTAAGAAGGGTTACACATGTTCAAACAACTCAGCAAGATTAGATATAACAGCAAGGACGCAAACCTTGGGTGGGGATCCTGTTGCTACCTCTGCAGAACTAGTGCTTTTTCTTGTTCTGGCCTTTGCCTTTCGCTTTTTGCCTTTCTGGATTTATGACAACAGCAAGCTTTTCAGATACTGTTTGCTAACTTGAATACATTACAATATAATATGTTAAAAGAAACAGTACTCAATCTAAAAATAAATAGACTTGTTATATTTAAGACTTGGCAGAAACTGATTTAGAAAACCAAAGTTTCAGGGAGAGTTGTGAGGAGTGTAGAGAGAGAGAGAGAGAGAGAGAAAGACCTTTACTTTATCAGCAAGTAGGGTTTCAGTTGTTGCATGGGGATTTTCTAAAAATTCCAAAAGCTTCGCCAATAGATCATCCTGAAATCATAACATAGATCAACACACTGCTAAGAAGATCATAAATTTAGTATGTGACTTGAGTTGGATGATGCTTTCAATAAACTTGCCTTCTTAAGATTTGTTCTGGTAGCTGGAATATTCAGAATGTCGCAAAAATCCAACAACTTCTCTTTAGTACACTTATCAAACCTTTCCTTCACTTTTGCCCTCTGCTTTTCCTGCTGAAAGAACACAACATCCCAGCATTATCATTCCTCCTTGATTTACAAATAAGGAACTGATTCTATCTTCAACATTTGGGTTGTTGATATTTAGGCATCACCATTTTGTCATCTTAGCTCATGATGGAATAACAATACCACGAACTAGCCAGTTAACAAAACTAAAAGAAAATTCACCTATTACTCAAAAATGTGTTAAAATTTACCTCATTTTCAACCCAGACATAGCCAGAAAACAGGCCTATGTTCTTCTTCAAACTGTGGGCCTGCGAAAGTAAATACTGAACTCAATAACTGGAAGATGCCCATTACATATTATAAGTTTCACCATGATCTATTGAAGGAATCAAACACAACATAGATAAACAAAGATGCAACTATCAAATAAAACCACAAGAGTGAAGCCATTAGACAGTGAAAAAATACAAAAGAAAGAACGGGAGTCACCTTTGCCTTCTTCCCAAAAAGAAGGTTGTGAAGTGTCTGCAGGTTACCATCAGGTTTCCTCTTGGACAACATATAAGCCACTGAAACGAATTCACTCATCAGACTTGAACTAGAGGCAAAAATCAGCTGATATGAATGAGCTGAGTTTTAAAAAATAAGGTTTTTTTTGCTGATGCTTTACATGGAAGACAATCATGAGTGAAAAGTTTGACTACAGAATGGAATTTAGCTCCCAAGCAGCAGAGTCACTGGAAACAATAGGCACAGGCAGTCACCAATTAACCCTATGTTTATTTGTTACTCAGGGATGCATCCACTGACCCGTGTCGGGACAAAGTTAAGAAGCAGAAGGCAGGCGAAAATTGGGCCAGACAAAGGAATAAATCTGCGATAACGATAAGAAATGAAGGAGAAGAACCACTTATAATCGACTTCATCTGTCAGGTCCGAATGTAATAACCATTCCAACATGTAAAACGGGACCACTACGTGCACATGATACTCATGTCCGCAGACCCATGTAGGGACTAAGTTAAGAAGCAGGAGATAGACTCGAATTGGACCAGCAAAAATGATCACAGCAGTAACTAACCAATAATACTAAACTTCAGCTGTCGGCTAGATTATATTGTAATAACCATTCCAGCCATGTAAATTACTTCTGCTTATGAGACATAATTTACCCAATGTTGATTATATCTACAGATCATGGTTACAAAAGCAACTCTAGATTAAAACAAAACAAACTATTGATCAACCTTTGTTCATTTTATCTCAGTGGTTACTATGTGAATCTTTTTTTTACTCTCAGCCTCAAGCTGGGTTTTGGGGTGGGGTGGGTGGGTTTGAGACAATTGTTGCTTCAAGATCTGATGAGATGTATTGTTCTAAACTGCCATAGACAAGGAACTACCATTTCAAATAACCCTCAACCTCACAACATAAACACTTTTGAAAGCTTAGTATTTGAGAAAAGCAAAGTCTCTCACAAGCATACCAGCAGGCCCGGCCCTACCCATTAGGCCACTAAGGCCATGGCCTTAGGCCCCTTAAAAATGGCTGATTTTTAGGGCCCCCAAATTTTTCCCACTATGCATATTTTATTGGCCCATTTTTATTATTTGTAAGCTCCATAATAGTGAGTCATTAAAATTATAGCCCAAATATTGATATGATATCCTCAGCCCACTAACAAAAGTGGCCCAATTAAATAAAAGAAGCCCACATCTTTTCTTTTCCTAAATCCTTTAGTAAATAGTAATTGATTAATTATATAATAATAGCCCCAACCCTACCCAATATATTCTATACGCTCAAAACGTGAAGAAAAAAAAAAAAAGAGGCTGCGATTCTCATTCTACGAATTGTGAAGGTTGAAGAACAGTCACTGTCCAAGCTTCCAACTCCAAGGTATGTTTTTCAGGCTTTTTCTTTTCTTTTGTGATTGTAATTTTTTGTGATTGTAATTTGTAATTGAATGGTATATTCCTCCGTCCCAAAATGATGTTAGTACTTTTTCTTTTCAATGATAATATGAAAATTTAAGTTTAAATTAATTATTCGAATGATTATATAAAATTTGTTATTGATCTTTGTTTAATTTAATTATCATAACTTATAATTTGAAAAAAAAAAATCATTGATTAATTATTAATATTTAACTTATGACTGCATTAACTTTTTGTTGTAGATTTTGACTTCAAAGTTAAAATTGATTAAAAATTATCTTTGAAGCACGATGTCTCAAGAACGTCTAAATGGGCTAGCTATAATATCGATTGAGAAGAATATGGTTGATAAAATTGATTATTCAACTTTGATTCATGATTTTGCTTCTAAAAATGCTAGAAGAAATGTGTTTATATAGTACATTTTTCTTTCAAGGATATATCGTAGTTTTATTTTGAATTATATATTATATATTGTTATGCATTATTTTCGTATTGATTGTTCATATACTTTATTTTTGAAAAAAAAAATCATAAACTTTAATTACAGGCCCCAATCAAAATGTTGGCCTTAGGCCCCAAATTTGACAGGACCGGCCCTGCATACCAGCAAGACATGTTGCAACGCAACATAACTATCCTTTCACATATTGACACGCATTTATCATATTAAGTTATAACTTCATGTAAATTAGAAAAGAATGTCCAATGTCAGCACATAAACACAATTCATAGCAATGACCTCTCTCAAATGGAACAACCCAATGGAGAAAACACCACCACCACATGAGTATGGGGGAAATCTACCATATGCAGCATTAAACACATCCATTGCATCCAAATCTCAAGACTTAGACCATCTACAATGGCCAAAAAAATGGGTGTTGAATACCCATTCACAAAAAAATTTCACATGAATTGCTCCAATGGTTGTTGAAATGAGTTTGTGTGAATTTTTTTGTGAAAAAATTCAACAAGTGTGAATGGGGAAAATGTTCCCCGGTTTTGCCACGTGGCGCGTCTCTATTGGGCCAGCGAGGCGCGTGTAGTACACGCGCCGACAAGGGCGCGTGTGTTGCAGAAGGTCCGCCTTTTTTTTTTCCTGGTGTTGACACTTGGCGGCTTCTGATTGGCTGACGAGTTTTTTTTTTTATCCCAATTATTTGAGCTCAATTATTTCACAAAAAAATGTTTTTTTTTTTTTTACACCAAAATTCCTTAAAAAAAATTCTCTTTAAATTGACGTAAGTTTCATTGTATTCCGACACAAAAAAAAAAACCCCATCTTTTTTCTTGAAATGGATCCCAATAATAACTATTTCAACACTAATCATAAAAATAAAAAATAAAAATTAAATTTTAAGTGGTGGGGTATAGGATGATGAGTGGGAAAAGTGTTGAATGGGGGATTAAACAAACCATTGTAGGGTGTTTTGTTGAATGAGTGTTGAATGGATGAGTTGGATGAGAGAGAAGCTGATGTGGAGTGATAAAGTGAGTGTTGAATGGTTTTTTTGTGTGAAACCATTGTAGATGGTCTTAGATCATCATTCAGATAACAGATAAAAATTAAACATCAAGCTTGATAGCATATAATTCTAAAGTAGGAGAAGGAACCCATTCAAAAATCAGTTGTATGTAATGCAGAGGAGCCACATGTAAGTATAACCCCAGTCGTGAACTTTTAAATTTAGCCCAAACAAAAAATCACTACATAACATTTTTGCTCCCATTTGTGACAATTTTATAATCCACCATGTAATTTACATCTATTAATCTAAGATCCTAGCTCCGCCAATGGTTGGATGCAATACTATACAGTGATAATGTTTCTTTCCTGAAATGTCTACAGCAATACCTTCATAATCGAGCAAAAATAAACATGGGTAGAATGTATTGTCTCATAACACCAACCAAAAACTCAAGTTGAACCACATCTTCCACCATGACAAGAATTATAAAATGCTAGGTACAGTTTGCAAGAACAGCAGATCAAGGAACAATTCAAAGTGGGTGCACAAAAAGGAAAACACTTGTAGGGTTCAAACCTGGATCATACGCTTTAAAGGATGAAAAACTAAGCAGTACACTACAACAGTTTTATGTTAATGGGTAAACTAGCACCCACTTCATAAAGCGTGGGTCTGCCAATGGTACTAACCAGGTAACAAACTGTCCATTAATATCAAAACATAGTAACAATAAACTCTAGCCCCAAATATATTCCGAATAATTCATGCAGTAACAACCAACATCAACTCTATGATCTACACAGATCTACAAAAGGTGTATTGAAAACAATTCAAACGTACCGTTTGGAATATCTTTGAGCTGTGTGCCACTACCCTGCAGTCCAAAGATCACAGATAACAGTTAGTAACAAAAATGGGGGGAAACGGGTGAAGAAAAAATTACCTACCTTCTCAATTGACAGTGGTTTGCTTGCAGAAAGTCTCCCAGCTGATTCAGTATACCTTTCAACTGTCTTTCTCTCTCTACTGGGCCTTTCAATTGGCGTGATCGGCTCTTTGGAGGAAGATCTACTCTTTCTAGACTTGGGGGTATCAGCTGTTGACTTTTTCAAACTTCCATTTCACCCTCTTACCTTTATTACTGCCCTCTGCTACTTCTTCTTCTTCGTTTTCTTTTTCTTTTTCTTCTTCTTCCTCTTCCTTATCTTCGTCTCCTCTTTCCTTATCCTCCGGCTCATCCTCTTCTTCTTTCTCTTCAGCCTCAACCTTTTCATCTTTACCTTCTTCCTCTACCTGGTCATTTCCCTCTCCGGATTCCGCTTCAACCTTCGCTTCCGCCTCCACCTCCGCTTCCGCCGCGCCGTCTTTGTCTTTCTCGACTTTCGAGTCCTCTGTCACTTCAATCGAAACAAGACTGCTTTCATGTACAAAGATTTGAAAGCATTTCTGAATACCCTCAAACGCAACATTCTTAAACTCCTTGTTTGCTGGATCATAAAAAGTCAACTCTCCGTCGCGCATCAGCAAAATCCCACCATTCTTCGTTATGCATAATGGCCGGATAGCTAACGACTGAAAAGGCGGGGCCCACGTAAGAGGACTACTTGGGATCGGGTCATTCACGTCGATTTCAAAATCTTTGCTCCAAGATTCTCTTACACCATACTCTTTCATAACCCAAATCTCTATATTACTGTTACGAGGATAAACGAGTCCAGAAAGACAACCTCCGAGCTCTGCAAATGGATACATCCGTATTCCAGCCGATTCTGGTGTCGGAATCTCTCTGAACTGTTCATCAGCAAGGTCAAAGGAGATGATCCTCCGGGCACAACTAACTCCGTTTCTGGCTCGAGCCAACCAGTGAAGCCTACCATTGACATATGAAGATTCAGACATCCGGGGATCTATCTGATAAGGCATCTTTCCAATACATCTCCAGTCATTGCTGTTCACGCTGTAAACTTGTACTTCAGATTGGGAATAAACGTAACGGAATCCCCATCTAACACGAAGAGGGTACTTTTCATTGACATTCTGGTAATAAACAATTCTGACAACCTTAAACTCATTGGTCAACGGATGAAACCCAAATCCAACCATCACTTGTTGATCTTCAAACTGCCTTGATTCAGGCAGCTGTTTGCAGCTTCTAGTGAACGGATTAAATATATGGATAACATCATGGTTTTTTGAGCTGGATAAACATATGAAGCCATTACACGAGCCAACAACATTAATCTCTGACATCTGAGTGGGATAAGGAGGATTAAAATTTCGGACAATTTCTTTGTCAGTATGATCTGAAAACTCCACAAACTGAAGCTGGTTACTGGAACAGTGAAAGATCAGACAAGTACTGTTCTTCACTGATCGAGAGAAGTGAAGATTTATCAGCTCTGAATCATATGATAAGTTCTTCCAGGACTTGGATACGTACCTGAACTGTATCAGAGATGTTATTGGAAGTCTTGATAGTATGTCGAGAGAAACTTCTCGCGGTAGGCGATCCATTAAATTTCTTGGACATTCAGCTTTCTTTTTTTCACGCTTGTTTTCAGTTCTTGAATCCATGGTTCTGTAAAGAAACTTTTTGGAACAAACAAAATCGTGCCGCAGCCGCCTAAGGAGGAGCGGTCGACGTCGAAGGTTGATTTCTGGGCGAATCCCGCTGCTATGACAGAGGCTGTCTGCGTTTGAGGAATAGGTGAAAGGTGAGGAGCAGAGAGGTGGAGAATTAATTCAACAATCAGCTGCAGAAAGTTCTGACACCCATCTCAAAATACATCAAAACTCTAGCTAAGTTCTTTAAAAAGAAAATAGAAGAAAAATCTAAAATATTTGAAAAGAAAGAAATTACCTGGAATCCAATGAAGGATGGGAAAATATCTAAGATTTTTCCAAATCTTCTAAAAAAAGTGAGAAGAATTGAAGGAAAAGAAATTAAAAGATTCGACTATTTTTCGAAAACCCAACTTTTCCCCCAACCAACCAATTAGACTAAAAACCCTTCCTGTACTTCTTTGCACATGCTTTGGTACTAAACTAGCACTACTCCCGCACGATGCACGGAACATTATTTAAATAAAAAACATACAAATTAAAGCAACATTATTGAAAGATAGAAAATTTTTTAAATTATATGAAATATTTTTTAAAAATTCAATATTCTTAGTATAAACATCAGAAACATGATTAAACGTTTCTTAACAAAAAAAAAAAAAAAACAAAACAGTGAACTTAAAAATAAATAACAAAATATACAATATGAATGACTTGATTTCTTATTAATTTAAATCCATAAAACAATATCTGTGCACGGCGGCGACATGATATTTTAACAATTTATATCAATAAAAATTAAATATTAATAAATTAACCAAAAGAAAATAGTCTTCGCTCAAAAAAAATTCACTCCCCCAATCCGTTAAAGTAGTCATATCAACTAAAAAAAAATAATACATTCATAAATTTTGGCCAACAAATGAAAAAATAATTACAACAAATTTATAATAAGTATTCATTTTTTGCTATTCATTTTCCTCATTCTCTTTGTCCCGATTTAACGTTCTTACTTTCCTTTTCAGTTTGTCCCAATTTAAGATTTTACTTTACTTCATTACCTAAGATGACGATGGGACCCATTTCTTATTCTCACAACAAAAACCCCTACCCACATTCTCTCTCATATTACTATTCATACACATAATATTTATTTTTTCTAATCCCTATATAAAGTCAAAGTAGAAACATTAAATCGAGACGAAAAGAGCAGTAACTATTTTTGTAGAGGTAATTATATTTACTAATATGCCGATCGCTCTAATCCACAACCACAAACACGCCCAAAATGAATGACAAAGAAGAACATGAAACTTACAATGCATTAAAAAACAATTTTTATTTTTATTTTCATTGCAATATGTGATGAAATTAATAAATATGAATAGAATCAATCAATAAACTCAATATTGTTTGACCATTTGACATGTTGATATTTTGAGTTCTCTCTAATAAGGTCACTTCCTAGTTTGTACTTTCTGCATACTATGTCCCGATTTAAGGTTCTTACTTTTATTTTGGGTATATTCTTATTTAAGGTTGTTACTTTACTATATTACTTAAAATAGAAAATGAGACCCACTTGTAGTTCTCACAAAAAAACTCTATTCCCAATTTCTATATTATATTTTGTGGAGGTACCAAACCATCTAATCTACCATCATGAACATACCCATTGATAAATGACAAAATAAATATGAAATTCGCTCTTCCTTAATAAGGAATTTTGATATTTTTTTCTTTGAAATAGGGGGTGGAATTAATTAATATAAATTGAGTCAAAAAATAAACCCAATATTATTTAACCATTTGGCCATTTAATATCTTGAATTCTCCTTAAGCAGGATACTTGCTAATTTGTAAAATCTTTGTCTCAATTTAAAATTCTTACTTTTATTTTTGGTTTGTCTCAATTTAAGGTTTCAGTATATCATCTAAAATGAACGATGGTACCACTTATCATTCTAAAACAAAACTCTCTACCAACTTTCTCTCTCATATTTTACTTTTAATACTCATAATATTTATTTATTCTTAATTCCCGTGCAAAGTAAAAGTAGAACCATTAAATCGGGATGGAGAGAGTAGTAACTATTTTTGTATAAGAAATTGTATCCCCTAATATGCCCAACCCTCTGATCCACAATCTCGAACATGCGCAAAATGAATAACATACTCTCCATCACAAATTGCAAAAGTTGCCAAAAAGGGAGTCCCAACTAAAATTGCAAAATCCAAAAATGGCAAGTTTTAACACACTTTCACACTCACATCCACTAACCCACTAACTATTCTCTACCCCACTTTCTCTCTCTCACTCAACTATCAACACTCACAACACATCACATTTTTCACTTTTTCCCTTAATCCCCGTGCCAACCTAGTATTTGCAATTTGAAATGGGTCGGAGGGAGTATGAAACATACTCTCCATCATAAAGATTTTTGATTTTTTCTTTGCAATATGAGATGGAATTAATAAATACAAATTGAGTCAATAAATAAACCCAATTTGTTTGACCATTTGTCCAATTAATATTTTGAAATCTCCCTAATCACGCCACTCCCTAGTTTGTACTTTGTACTCCATTGTGCAGATTTAAGTTTTTTACTTTTATTTTTGGTATGTCTCAATTTAAGTTTCTTGCTTTACTTTATTACTTAAAATAGACAATATATAAGACTCACTTGTTATTCTCACAATAAAAACTCCCTACCCACTTTCTCTCTCATACTTTTTTTTATACTCACAATATTTTTTTTCTTCTATTCTTTCAAGTCAAAGTAGGAACAATAAATCAAGACAGGGGGAATAGTAACTATATTTGTAGAGGTAATTATATCTACTAATATGTCAAACCCTCTAATCTACAATAACGAAAATGTCCAATAATGAATAACAAAAAATATGAAACTTACACTCCACTAAAAAGCAATTTTGATTTTTTTAGAATTAATAAATACAAATTGGTCAATAAAAAATTCAATATTGTTTGACCATTTAATCCGTTAATATTTTAAATTCTCCTTAATCAGACCACATCCTAGTTTGTACTTTGTACTCCTTACCCGATTTAAGATTGTTACTTTCCTTTTAGTTTGTAGTTTGTATTCCCTCTGTCCTGACTTAAAGTTTTTACTTTCCTTTTTGATATGTCAAAATTTAAAGTTCTTATATGCTTTGCTTTTTATACTCATTATATTTATTTTTTCTTAAATTCCCGAGCAACGTCAAAATAGGAACAATAAATTGAGGTAAAGGGAGTAGTAACTATTTTTGTAGAGGTAATTAAATCCACTAATATGTCCAACCCTCTAATCCTTAATCACAAACATGTCCGATAATGAGTAACAAAAAATATATGAAATCTACTCACCGTTGAAAAGCAAATTTGATTTTGTTTCTTTGCAATATGAGATTTGGAGTTAATTAAATACAAATTGAATCAATAAATAAACTCAATATTGTTAGATCATTTGACCATTTAATTTATATTCTCCATAGTCACTCCACTTTGTACGACTTCATCACAACATCACCTTAGAGAGCATAGAAGTTTTAACATGTACCTACCCGGTCATCTATCTTTACTTGACCGTTCTCCACAATTAGGTGTCTTAAAGTCTATTTAGTCATATATGTTTACCTGACCACTCTCCAGAATTAGGTGTCTTAAAGTCTACCTAGTCATATATGTTTACTTGACCACTCTCCACAATTAGATGGTCTTAAAGTCTGCATAGTCAACGTATGTTTGCTTGACCACTCTCCGCAATCAGTTAAATGTCGAAACTACCCTCCGGTCACTCTCTCTCCAACCACCTTTTCTTTTGACTTCGTTTTTCCAGAGGAATTCTTCCACAAGATCTAGGGCTTGAAAGGGATCGAGCGCTTGAAGGTGAGTCAATAAATTTACGAGTTGATTCGTTTAAGGTTTAGTTCTCCCTCTATCTTTATGCATAATTTTTCACATCTTGAGGATATGGTATTGCTCGTTGGATGCGATTTTCAGTTGTCGGCCTCCGCAATCAAAAAAATTCTAAGTTAATTTTGGACTCAATTAATTGATTCCATTAAGCATTCAACCTAATCACTGCTTACATATGGGAGGAAATTCTTGATTTTTGTTCATGGATTTGGACCTGATTTTGTTCATGGACTTGCAGAAGTCCTGGCAAGTGCTACTGTCACTTTGGGGACGATTGTCGTTTTGTGGGAATTGTTAATCATATACTCCCTCCGTCCGATAATGATTGAATTGTTTAACATATGCTGTAGACATTTGCGTACAACAGTTATTTATACTTGAGTAATTGTTAGTTTTCCTTCTTGTGTTGAACTCGTATTTTATCTTTTTTTTCCGGGTAGTTTATTACTTTGATTTTACTCCTGAAGTAGATGCATTTACCTTTTTTTTTCTTCTTGGTTTGACATAGTTTTGTTTATTAACATATAGGGCTTTTTAGCAGTTAGCAAATTTCATGAGAGAAAATGTATTTTGTTTACATGCAACTATTAGACATCGCAATATAGGTAGAGAGCTTCTAGTACTAAATTAGTTTATCTCTCTGATTTAGGTGTGTAACCGTTATTTATTCAGTTAGCATTTTCACAAGTGGTCATGCATGGGGAAATTACCATAAACAACTTAAACAAGCTCTATCATTTACTCCTGAATCTCCCCCTTTCTCCTCATCACATTTTCTGTTGTTTTGGTAAGTTTGAATATTGTGTATTGGTCAACTTTCGTTAAGACATCATCTTGAGCATAGAAGTTTTAGCATGTACGACTTCATCACAATATCACCTTAGAGAGCATAGAAGTTTTAACATGTACCTACCCGGTCATCTATCTTTACTTGACCGTTCTCCACAATTATGTGTCTTAAAGTGTATTTAGTCATATATGTTTACCTGACCACTCTCCACAATTAGGTGTCTTAAAGTCTACCTAGTCATATATGTTTACTTGACCACTCTCCACAATTAGATGGTCTTAAAAGTCTGCATAGTCATGTATGTTTGCTTGACCACTCTCCGCAATCAGTTAAATATCGAAACTACCCTCCGGTCACTCTCTCTCCAACCACCTTTTCTTTTGACTTCGTTTTTCCAGAGGAATTCTTCCACAAGATCTAGGGCTTGAAAGGGATAGCGCTTGAATGTGAGTCAATAAATTTACGAGTTGATTCGTTTAGGGTTTAGTTCTCCCTCTATCTTTATGCATAATTTTTCACATCTTGAGTATATGGTATTGCTCGTTGGATGCGATTTTCAGTTGTCGGTCTCCACAATCAAAAAAATTCTAAGTTAATTTTGGACTCAATTAATTGATTCCATTAAGCATTCAACCTAATCACTGCTTACATATGTGAGGAAATTCATGATTTTTGTTCATGGATTTGGACCTGATTTTGTTCATGGACTTGCAGAAGTCCTGGGAAGTGCTAATGCCACTTTGGGGATGATTGTGGTTTTGTGGGAATTGTTAATCATATACTCCCTCCGTCCGATAATGATTGAATTGTTAAACATATGATGTAGACATTTGCGTACAACAGTTATTTATACTTGAGTAATTGTTAGTTTTCCTTCTCGTGTTGAACTCGTATTTTATCTTTTTTCCGGTTAGTTTATTACTTTGATTTTACTCCTGAAGTAGATGCATTTTCCCATTTTTTTTCTTGGTTTGACATAGTTTTGTTTATTAACATATAGGGCTTTTTAGCTGTTAGCAAATTTCATTCGAGAAAATGTATTTTGTTTACATGCAACTATTGGACATCGCAATATAGGTAGAGAGCTTCTAGTACTAAATTAGTTTATCTCTCTGATTTAGGTGTGTATCCGTTATTTAACCGTTATTTATTCAGTTACCATTTTCACAAGTGGTCATGCATGGGTAAATTACCATAAACAAATGAAACAAGCTCTATCCTTTACTCCTGAATCTCCCCTCTTTCTCCTCATCACATTTTCTGTTGTTTTGGTAAGTTTGAATATTGTGTATTGGTCAACTTTCGCTAAGACATCATCTTGAGCATAGAAGTTTTTGCATGTACGACTTCATCACAACATCACCTTAGAGAGCATATAAGTTTTAACATGTACCTACCCGGTCATCTATCTTTACTTGACCGTTCTCCACAATTAGGTGTCTTAAAGTCTATTTAGTCATATATGTTTACCTGACCACTCTCCACAATTAGGTGTGTTAGGATTCATTGTTAGTACACCCACCTGATTTGATTGACCCATTCCACGTGTCTTTTTATGGACTTTAGGTTTACATGTAATGAAGTTTTACTTCAATTTTTAGACAAGTCCATTTCTAGATGTTTAGTAGTTAGGCTGAGTTATGTTCGGTTTATCCATAGCGGTTTAGTGTCCCTCAAGCCGCCATCTTCAAACCGCCAGCATGGTGCCTTAAGTCCTTCATCAAACCGCAGTTTGTGTCTTTGATGAAACCGCATTTCAAGTTCATTCATGAAACCGCACATGCATCTGGTGGAACCGCCGACCAAGATATTGAAGAAGTTATTGCTGTCATTTACTCCTTGAAGACAAACATTCGCTTTTCAACCGTAAATGAATGACTGGTGACTTGTCCTTAAACTTCAAGTCATGTTTCAGTTATTCTTGGAATGTCGGTTTGTCTCGCTTTTTGAAAAGTTACCGTTGTACTTCTCCAACAACTAAAAGGACAATGTCAGGTAGTGATCCAACAACTTCCTGCCACAAAGCAAAAGCAAAGGACGACAGTGACAGGTCAACCAATGGGATTGTGACAGCGCATAGAACCGCCATACAATGACTCACCTCTTTGTCCAACGGTCACTAATGCCTTCACTATAAATAGCCTTCATTTCTCAACAATGAAGGTTGCTGAGCTTCAAAGAGAATATCCCAAGTATTCAACTTTGCTTTGAAGATTGAAAACCCAGATATTCATATCTTTATCATCTCCTTAGCAAACCCAGAGTTCTTCATCAAAGCTTCAAGCCTTCAAACCACCACAACTTAGCCTTGCACAGAAAGTAATCACTTGCTCGCCATCACTTAGATACTTTGAGCTCTTGATTTCTTTCCACACTACACACCCGGAGTATATTTTCTTATAGATTATATACCTCGAAAACACAGGTTGTTATAATAGCATTGTTAGGTTAGATTGTTTATTTAGAGTTTAGATTCTTTTGTAATCTTGTAAAAACTCCTCTAAATCAATACAAGTCTAGTAGCTATTAGAAAATCCTAGGCTAACCACCTAGGTAGAGGACGTAGTTCTTTCAAGAACGAACCTCTTCAAATTGTGTGTCTTTGATCTTTAATTTCTGTCTTGTTATTTACATTTCTGTTTATGAGCTTTATTTACTCTTATGTGAAATGACTTGATAAATGATTTGCATACTTCTGTGATATTTCAGTCGTGCCTTGTCAGTTGCATCATTCCATTTTCAACCACTTAATCTGCCCTAATCTTTATAATCCAGTTTGGCCAAAACCGCAAAACTCCGCTGTGCATTTTATCTGAGCGGTTCTAGTGCTTTAAACCGCAATAGACCAAACTGATAAGCACTTGGTTGATTTTCAAGGGTATTTTGAAAAAGATTTTAAACCGCTATTCACCCCCCCCTCTAGCGGTTCTATACCCTTGTTGCCTTTTGGGACCAACAAGTGGTATCAGAGCTTATCCACCAAAAATCATTTTACAAGCTTAACCGCTTGGGTGCTGATCCAATGGCAAACATAAACTCCCATATGATGTAGACATCCAACTCTAATCACTTACCCATTCTTAATGAAGATAGTTTCATCTTCTGGAAAGATAGGATGAAGAAGCACATGATATCCGAGGATCACAGATTATGGACTGCAATTGTTAATGGACCCTATGTCCCGATGAAGGCTAACCCTGATGCAGGTACTGCTGGACAAACTGCGGAAATCAAGAAGCCGGAAGCTAAATGGACCGAAACTGATCAACGGAATGTGGACTTTGATAGTAGAGCTATGTCCATGCTTGTATCAGCTATTGATCTAAGAACTCACTCAAAGGTTCTAGATTGCAATACCGCAAAGGAAACATGGGATGGCATCATTGACTTTCTGGAAGGAGATGCCGACACCAAGAAGAATCGCCTCTACCAACAGAGAAGGCTCTTTGATTACTTTGTCAAAGACCCAAAGGAATCTCTTCACCAATGCTATGAGCGGTTCGTGGAAATTGTCAATGTATGTTTCTCTCTAGGGCACAAGTATTCCAATACTGACCTGAACATGAGATTCATGCAATCTCTTGGTAGCAAATGGCTGATCAAAACTACCAACATTGAAGACAACAAAGATCTGGATGCTCTTGATCTTCGCCATCTTTATGCCATGCTAAGGGTATTTGAATTCAAGCTTGAGGAAGCTCATGAAACCGAAAACAGATTCAAGTCTCTTTCTCTTGCCGCTTTCAACAATGCCACATCTCCAGTTTACAATCCAGATCACCATCAAACCGCATCTAATACCCATTTACAAACCGCTTCTTTTGATCCAAATACTCCAAGATATATTTCTCAAACCGCACCTCCAGAGTATTACCAACCGCCTCATCAACCTTACCCTCAACATCATCAACCCTATTCTCAACCTCAACAATCTCATCAATCCTACACTCCATCTCAAAATTCCCAAAGTGTAGCATCCAGTTCTACTCAAGTTGACTTTGATGACATGGATGATGACGAGTTTGCTCTCTATGTGAAAAACTACACCAAGTTCAGAAAGAACAGAGCTCAATTTCAGTCAGGCGGCCCTGCAAAGTTTATCCCTCCAACCAGATTCAACAAAGCAGCTGATGCTAAGAAAAGGGATGATCTTATTTGTTACAACTGCAGACAACCAGATCATTTTGCCTCCAGTTGTCCCAAACCGCGCTATGAAGCCGCTCCTGCCAAGAAACCGTTCAATAAGAAGTTTTTCAAGAGAAGAGGAATGGTTGCTGAACAAGGAGAACAACCATTAACATGGATGTGTTCTGATACAGATGATAGTGATGAATATGAAGGAGTTGCAAATCTTTGCCTAATGGGATTTGAAGAAAAAGTTGAAATTGACGAAAGCCTTCCACTGCCACTCCATCAAATGAAGTCAGTTTCACCAAGAACTCCTGAAGCTAAACAAGACAAAACTCCTACTTCACCAAACTACTCTCCTGAGGATAAAACCGAACAAAGCCATGATGACCAGGTACTTGAACGTGCTAATGTTATTTGTCAACAACACTGTGCTTAAAAAGGCATATAAATTAATGGCTGCGGAACTTGAATATTCCCAAAAAGAGTGCAAGTCCCATAAGGAGGAGATTGAAAAACTCAAGATCCAAATTGTTGGGATAGCTTCTATTGTGGAAGAAAACCGCTACCTTAAGGACAGAACCGAGGTACTTCTCACCCGAATCCATGATCTTACTGCACAAAGGGATGAACTTCAAAAAGTGACCGATGTGTGGACTAAGTCTGGTGTCACCATGGAACAAATCGTTAATTCACAAATTCTCTCTAATGAGAAAAGTGGATTGGGATTTAAAACTGATGATGGGTGTAAGGGTCCTTGTCTCTGTGTTGAAGGTGGTGTGAAACCAAATGAACAAACCAAAGAAATTCCTAAGGTGAATCATGCTGGTAAAAAGGGCTCAAAACAAGAAATTAAAAAGCAAAATTATTTCTATGAGTATCCTAAAAACCAGACTGGGAGAGATCCAAAGTGGAGAGAGAAATCCACAGCGGCTGAGGCAACTAAAGAAGTATTGAGTGATGAAACCGCTCCTAGTCGGTTTAAGGAATATCCTGTTATATTTCCTAAAGCCGCACCTAAGAAGAAGGTTGAGCTCAAGAAGGTTAACTTTGTTAAAGCCAAAACCACTGACCCAGTAAAACATGAGAAACCGAAGGTCAGTAAAGGGTTTGTAAAACCGCAACCACAACCTGGCTTAATTCATTGTTTTATTTGTGCTGATTTTGGTCATAGTGCTGGTCATTGTCTTTTAAGATTCACACCCAATGCCAAGGGACGTAAAAATCCTAAGGTCAAACAGGTGTGGGTCCCAAAAAGCTGCTAACCCTAGGACCCAAGGAATAAGGGGGACCAAAACCTTTCATGTTTATTTTTCAGATTTCATGTTTTATGGCTGGAACCGCTAAGAAGAAGAAGGATCTCTGGTATTTGGATAGTGGATGCTCACGACACATGACTGGTGACTATTGAAAATGTGTCACTAGTAGAAGGACTCAAGCACAACCTTCTCTCCATATCTCAGTTTTGTGACAAAAGAATGAACTGCATCTTCTCCTCAACTAGCTGTTTTATCAAAGATGCTTCCTCTGGAGTCACTCTACTGACTGGCAACAGAACAGGTGATGTTTATATGATAGATTTAAGCAATATTGTTTCTATTGCTGACCTTTGTTTTGTAGCCAAAAATATAAGTGAAAGCAGCTGGTTATGGCATAAGCGGCTCAGCCACTTGAACTTCAAGTATCTAGCAAAACTGCACAGGGATGGTCTAGTAAAAGGACTACCCAAAGTGGCTGACCATCATGACGAAAAGTGTAAAGCATGCCAGCTTGGAAAGCAGCCCAAACAGTCATTTCCTAGTAAAACCGCACCTTCAACGAACCGCTGTTTGCAACTGCTGCACATGGATTTATTTGGACCTGTCCCAACCGCCAGTATAAGAGGAAACCACTATATACTTGTGGTGGTTGATGATTATTCAAGATATACATGGGTGGAAATGATGGCCTCTAAAGATGATACTTTTGGCATTATAACCGCTCTCTTTAGACAGCTCCAAACTCAGAAATTGGATGACATTGTTGCCGTGCGTTCAGATAATGGAACCGAATTTACAAACAATGGTGTTGCCCAATATTGTGATGATCATGGAATTGATCATAATTTCTCTGCCGCTGGAGTTCCACAACAGAATGGAGTAGTGGAAAGAAAGAACAGAACCTTGATTGAAGCAGGAAAGACTATGATTGCAGAAGCCAAGCTTCCCAAATACTTCTGGGCCGAAGCTGTCAATACCGCATGTTTCACCCAGAACCGCTCCCTCATCATCAGAGTTCACAACAAGACTCCTTATGAATTGTGGAGAGGCAGATCACCCAACATTGCCTTCTTCAAGATATTTGGATGCAAGTGCTACATCTTGTACAATGGCAAAGAGCATCGAGGTAAATTTGATGCTAAGGCTGATGAATGTATTTTTGTTGGTTATTCTAAACACTCCAAAGCTTTTCGTTGTTTCAATAAGACATCTTTAAAAATTGTAGAGTCAGTCCATGTTACACTTGATGAACATGCTCTCCTTGAGCCACATATGGCTCCAAATGTTGCTAATGATTTTAGTGATTTTGAGACAGGCACTAGATATAGAGCAACTGACAACCATCCTACTGAAACCGCTACATCCAGTTCTTCAGCCGCACCTACTCAAACCGCTGATGGTGTAACTGTTGAACCGCTGTCCTCTGATCCCATTCAAACTGTTGAACCAGTTCCAAATCTAACCTTCAATTAAGATTTCAATGATTATCAAGATGACCCTCCGCTGGAAAATCTTCAAGAAATAGTGGTTCAAGACAACCTCCCTCCTGAAATTAATGAACATAGAGACCATCCAACTGCCAACGTTATTGGTCCCATCAGTACTGGTGTCCAAACCAGAGGGAGTTTGACTCACAGAGATGATCACAGTTTGTTCTCAACTGCTCTGTTGTCTCAGATAGAACCGAAGAAGGTAGATGAAGCTCTAACTGATCCAAGTTGGGTAGCTGCAATGCAAGAAGAGCTTAATCAGTTTGAAAGATGCAGAGTTTGGACCCTAGTTCCAAGACCCAATGATCATACAGTAATTGGAACAAAATGGGTGTACAGAAACAAGATGGATGAGAATGGTACAATAACAAGAAACAAAGCTAGGTTGGTTGCTCAAGGCTATATGCAAGAAGAAGGCATAGACTATGATGAAACTTTTGCCCCTGTTGCCAGACTTGAAGCCATAAGATTGTTCCTGGCCTATGCATCCTTCAAGAAATTCAAGTTATATCAAATGGATGTGAAGAGTGCATTTCTGAATGGTGAACTACAAGAAGAAGTCTATGTAGCCCAACCGCCAGGATTTTAAGACAACAAATTTCCAAATCATGTCTTCAAGCTCAAGAAAGCATTGTATGTACTCAAACAAGCTCCAAGAGCATGGTATGATACTCTATCTAAATTCCTTATTGAACAAGGCTTCTCTCGAGGTAAAATTGATACAACTCTATTTATAGCTAAACACAAAAGTCATTCATTATTAGTTCAAATATATGTTGATGATATTATTTTCGGTTCTACTAATGAAACTATGTGTGTTAAGTTTGAGAAGCTAATGAAGAGTAAATTTGAAATGAGTATGATGGGAGAATTGACATTCTTTCTTGGACTCCAAGTCAAGCAATGCCATGATGGGATCTTTATCAACCAAGCCAAATACACTAAAGATTTGATAAAGAAGTTCGGCCTTGAAACCGCTAAATCAGTTGATACCCCAATGCCTAAGGTCTGCAGTTTGGATCGAGATGATCATGGTAAGAAAGTTGATCAAACTCTCTACCGAGGTATGATTGGCTCTCTACTTTACTTGACTGCTAGTAGGCCAGATATCATGTTTAGTGTTTGTGTTTGTGCTAGATTTCAAGCTGATCCTAGAGAATCTCATCTTATTGCTATTAAACGTATTATTAGATATTTATGTGGATCTGTTAACCTTGGACTTTGGTACTCCAAAGAATCTTCATTTGATCTATTAGGTTATTCAGATGCTGACTTTGCAGCATGTAAGATAAGCAGAAAGAGCACAAGTGGTACTTGTCAGTTCCTTGGAACGCGGCTTGTGTCATGGTCCAGCAAGAAACAAGCGTCGGTTTCAGTCTCAACCGTTGAAGCTGAATATATAGCGGCTGGAAGTTGTTGCTCTCAAATTCTCTGGATGAAACAACAGTTGGAGGACTACGGGATATTTGAACAAAACTGCCCTATCTACTGTGATAGCACTACTGCAATATCCATCTCCAACAATCCAGTTCAGCACTCAAAAACCAAGCACATCGACATAAGATATCATTTCCTCAAAGACCATGTTGAAAAGAAAAACATTTTTCTAGCAAAGGTGGGAACAGATGATCAAATTGCTGATATCCTCACCAAACCGCTTGAAAATTCCAGGTTCTATCACTTACGAGGAGAAATGGGTATGTTAGAACTAACTTAAGATATCATATCTATATATATATTATTTCTAATATCTTTTGTTTAAGTGTTTTGGCTATGCTTAGAAAAGTCAACTAGTGTGCGGTTCTGTCATCATTAAAACCGCATCAATAAATGGTTCGGTACAAGATACTCCATCAAACTGACGAGTCAAAATAAATGAAATCGGTTCTTTCAAAACCGACAAGAAAGCAAAGTCATTCGGTTTAAACATATAAACCGCCATCAGATTAGAGAGACATCAGTTTCATGAAAACCGCTGAAGACGTAAGGTAAGTCGGTTTGCTCAATCAAACTGCTCAGGTATGAAATTGCACTTTAGTCCCTACTTTATGTCATATCAATTATAAGGACCTTTTTGCAATTTTCTCTGCCGCATTAAATTCTATGTGACGTGGGACGCCAACTGGAGACCATCGTGCGCCGTTCTCGTCGTTCCTTTACCCGAGGAACAGTTATTTGAGTATAATTATTTCTTTTTACCTCTTTACCTTCTTCATCATTCATCTCTCTCTTCTGCACTCTGTTTTCTTCTTCCAAATTTCCCATACTCTTTTCAAAATTTAAATGGCACCTAAGAAATCGTCCGTGTCCAATGTTCCGTCTACATCTAAACAAACCAAAGATGATATGGTATGATTTCTTGAACCCTTCACTCTAGCATTTCATCCTTTTCCGCCATCGTTGTTCGTAAAAGCTTGTTCGTCTTCTAATGTTTTTCCTTACTTTTTCGTTCAATTTTTGGTTGATTATGCTTACATATGTTCATATATGCTGGGTTTGATGTTTATTTTTTGTCTGTTGTTCAAATTTTGAACAATTTTGATTTTTTGGGTTTTCGGGTGTTCTTTCGTATTTCTTTTGATACTATGTTCTGGGTTTGTTATTTGAACTTGTTCTTTTAGAACTTTGTTAGTATCTGCTCTTTTCGAGTCTTTTGGTATACTTCTTTCATGTTTTGGTTAAGTTTTTGTTTTGCATATTTATCCCCTGTTCATCATGTTCTTCATGCATTCAAATCCTTTTTCAAATTCTTTTCATGTCTAGTTTTGGGTGTTTACCATTTTACCCCTGTTTTGCTTCAACCGCCTATTTCATTGTTAGAATTACTTGTAGCGGTTTGTATGCTTGGTTTATCAAACTGCTTGCACTAATCTCTTACAAACTTTGATTATTTTTAGGATGAATCCAACTTTGTACCTGGATCCCAGATCATTAAAGCTGAATTTGAAGCTGATTCAGTTGGAAGGAAACTGATAGCTCTGCTTGAGTCATCGAAACTGCTGCCCCTGTTCCAATTAGATGAACCAAAGTTTGATAAGGAAATTTGTGCAGAATTCTTTGACAATGGGATTGTCTCTATGGTCCCTCTGTTGAATGGAAGAGGTGAAGAAATCAGAGATTTAGAGTCTGGGGAAGTTAAGACTGAAAATGCCATCAAGTCCACTGTCAGGACAAAAGATGTGGTTCTATCTGCTTCAAAAGTTGCTATCCTGGCTGGTTTAGAAAATTCTGGAATTCTTTCCATCAAACCAGAGTTAGTCAGCCGAACTACTGAGGAGCTCTTAAGGATCTCTGTCTTCAACACTAAGACCACCCCCAAGAAGGAGTTTGGAGAAGTTATGGCAATATTGTGTGATTTAGTAGATACTGGAGTGATGTGCAAGAACGGCAATCACAACAACTTCACTACTGAGCAGTACAACTACTGTGTGGCTATCTACAAAGGGAAGAAGCTGCACTGGCCAAGAATCATAATGCAAGAAATGATCAATGCCCTCAGCCGCCATACATCTTCCAAAGCCGCTGGAAAAACGAAGATCAGAACCCACTGCAGGCTTTTGACAAAGTTCCTGCATCAAGATTCTGTTATCTTTAAAGCTTCTATGGCAAACGAAGCTGAGTGGGTGCAACCAAATGAGAAGACCTTGTTTGGTGCTTCAAAACTTGATGCTTTCAGAACCGGATTTGGATGGCGGTTTGCACAAGCGGTATGGAATGCTGATCCTCTGCCTGAAGAGCAGAGAGGACCCTAGCCTGAGGCTCGGCTCAATAAGTCAGGCAAACCTTATGCCGGTGCCATAGCAGATCAAGCTGCCGCTACAAGAGCTAGAGAAACAGCTCAAACTGCCACCTTGAATAGGCTAGGAGTTAGCCTGGATGAAACTGAGGCTCCAGTTGAGAGGGAGTCTGCGGTTGAGGGGGAGCCTGCAATCCCTGCGGCTCAACCCAGGGAAACCGCGGCTCCAAGAAAGAAGAAAGCCAAAGTTACTGACCCTTCCAAACCCTCATCCAATCTTCCTCCAAAACCATCCTTACCAAAATCCTTCCTTATTCTATCCAATCCCTATTCTGAACCTCTTCCATCTTCATCTAAACCAATTCCCTTCACTAAATCATCTCCACCTACTTCATCTAAACCCCAGATAAAACCCCTTTCCTCAATAAAGCCAAATGTTGAAAAATCCATGAATTTTGCACAAGATGTGAATCTCATGCGAAAACGTAAAGCTACTGCTTCTGAACCTAAACCTTCCTCACCTTCTCTATCTTTTCCAAAACTGCCAACTGTTCAATTCACTGAAGAACAGTTACAGCTAATCTTTTCTACCCTTCCCAACCTCAAACCTCCTACTCAAACCGAGCCTGAGCAGACTGACATGTCTGAGGCCGCGGTTCAGCCTGATCAAACTGCGGAACAGTTTGTGGCTGAGGTTATTGTGGATGTAGATGCGCCTGAGCAGACTAATATGTCTGAGGCAGTTCAAGATGAACCTAAGCAAGATGATGACAATCTTGAGGTTCAACCGCTGAAGAAGAAGAGAATATTAATAAAGAAATATGATTTTGTGGAGCACTGGCAATCAAGGCCACCTGGTGCAGTGGACTTTACTGAGGCTCATGACAAAAAGAATCACTCACCCGTTGAAGGCTCATTTGCAAAGGAATTAAGAGAAAGAGCTGAACTGAGAAAGGTCGGTATAGACCCTATGTTGGTTGAAACCGCTCCTCCTTCACTGAAACGAAAGCTAAATTTTGAATCACCAGAGCACACTCCTTCACCTTCTGGATCCCCTGCACTGCCCTTCGGTCCATCGGCTCAACCGTCAGCTCAACCGCAACTGATCAACATCTCTGCCCCTTCGGTTTTGCCTGAGTTCAAAATTGCAGTTAGGACTCCCAAACCGCGTGCTTTGAAAAGGAAGTGTGCACAGGACATCGCGGCTTACCTAAAGAGGTTTAGAGCTACTTCTTCCAAAGTCAACCGCCATGGAGCCATCCTCAGAGCCGCCAACAAGCATGAAGAGCAACGATTCAAGTCTGGTCCTCCAAATCCTTTCGCAATTTTTCCAGCCGATGAGTCTCAGGCTGCTTCAGATCTACTCATTGCTTCAACTCTTGATCAAATCATTGAGGACCTGGCAGTTGAGGTCATCTTCTCTCTCTGCTCTCAGTTTTTCTTTAGGATAAACTGCACTGTATTTCCATATCTTTATAGATGGCAGTTCTCTCCCTATACTTCCATTCCTCTCTCCAATACCCAACTTCTTTCCATTTCCACTTCTCTTCCCTACACTTCATTTTCTGTCATTCCTTCCCCTTCCTCCCTTTTTGAAACTGATCCAGTAAAGATTCAATTTGTTCTGGATTCATTTTTTTACCCAATCTGCATTTCTTTCCTCTCTGCCCTTCCTTGTTGATGCCATTAAGAGGGAGAATGCTATTGACCCTCGAATTGGGAGGATGGAATTCAAGATAGAAACCCTTCTGGAGAACCAGCTCAAAATAGAACATAAGCTTGAAACTCTAAATGAGCTGACTTCTCTCAGACTTGAAGCGGCCCAAGAAATGAATGAGGCTCTAGAGAAGAAGTTAGACCAACTAGCTGATCTGACGGTTTCATCAACTGACTATCTAGTTCATTTTGCTCGCGACCTCAAGAATCTATCTGAAAAGATCCTAGAAAAGGTAAATGAACCAACCTCACTTCGTCTTAAGTCAGCTGAATACGTGTTTGAAACCGCCAGCCTAGTTGAGCCTTCTGATGCTGCTCAAACCGCAGACCAAGCCACCGCCAGGGTTCCTGATAGAACTGACTAGATTTCTTTCTATCCTTTTGTAATCAGTTTTGCCTTTCATTATTTTCCTTGTAATTTGTAACTTCCAAAACCTTTAAAGGATTATAATGAAAATGAATGCATTGCATCTTATTCCAAAAACCTTGTTTATTCAAACTACTTGTTTGTGGAACAATGCATTTTCAAAACCCATGCACTTTAATTCATCATGAATTTTTTTTCTAAGTGTATGTGTTTTAAACATTCAGTTTAAACATGCATATCTGATTTTCATAATCATATCTCTTTATATGCATCTGAATGTATTTCTTTTCTATCTGTCCTTCATTTCCTTTGTTTGTTGATAGATTAGAAATCTATGATCTAGCATTGTGTGTGCATTTGACTTGGGACATGCAGTTTCAATACATACTCATTTGAGCATGTTCTTACCAAGTACAATGTTTGCTCTATCATAGTGTGGTAATGGCATCAATCAAATAGGGGGAGATTGTTAGGATTCATTGTTAGTACACCCACCTGATTTGATTGACCCATTCCACGTGTCTTTTTATGGACTTTAGGTTTACATGTAATGAAGTTTTACTTCAATTTTTAGACAAGTCCATTTCTAGATGTTTAGTAGTTAGGCTGAGTTATGTTCGGTTTATCCATAGCGGTTTAGTGTCCCTCAAGCCGCCATCTTCAAACCGCCAGCATGGTGCCTTAAGTCCTTCATCAAACCGCAGTTTGTGTCTTTGATGAAACCGCATTTCAAGTTCATTCATGAAACCGCACATGCATCTGGTGGAACCGCCGACCAAGATATTGAAGAAGTTATTGCTGTCATTTACTCCTTGAAGACAAACATTCGCTTTTCAACCGTAAATGAATGACTGGTGACTTGTCCTTAAACTTCAAGTCATTATTCAGTTATTCTTGGAATGTCGGTTTGTCTCGCTTTTTGAAAAGTTACCGTTGTACTTCTCCAACAAATAAAAGGACAATGTCAGGTAGTAATCCAACAACTTCCTGCCACAAAGCAAAAGCAAAGGACGACAGTGATAGGTCAACCAATGGGATTGTGACAGCGCATAAAACCGCCATACAATGACTCACCTCTTTGTCCAACGGTCACTAATGACTTCACTATAAATAGCTTTCATTTCTCAACAATGAAGGTTGCTGAGCTTCAAAGAGAATATCCCAAGTATTCAAGTTTGCTTTGAAGATTGAAAACCCAGATATTCATATCTTCATCATCTCCTTAGCAAACCCAGAGTTCTTCATCAAAGCTTCAAGCCTTCAAACCACCACAACTTAGCCTTGCACAGAAAGTAATCACTTGCTCGCCATCACTTAGATACTTTGAGCTCTTGATTTCTTTCCACACTACACACCCGGAGTATATTTTCTTATAGATTATATACCTCGAAAACACAGGTTGTTATAATAGCATTGTTAGGTTAGATTGTTTATTTAGAGTTTAGATTCTTTTGTAATCTTGTAAAAACTCCTCTAAATCAATACAAGTCTAGTAGCTATTAGAAAATCCTAGGCTAACCACCTAGGTAGAGGACGTAGTTCTTTCAAGAACAAACCTCTTCAAATTGTGTGTCTTTGATCTTTAATTTCTGTCTTGTCATTTACATTTCTGTTCATGAGCTTTATTTACTTTTATGTGAAATGACTTGATAAATGATTTGCATACTTCTGTGATATTTCAGTTGTGCCTTGTCAGTTGCATCATTCCATTTTCAACCACTTAATCTGCCCTAATCTTTATAATCCAGTTTGGCCAAAACCGCAAAACTCCGCTGTGCATTTTATCTGAGCGGTTCTAGTGCTTTAAACCGCAATAGACCAAACTGATAAGCACTTGGTTGATTTTCAAGGGTATTTCGAAAAAGATTTTAAACCGCTATTCACCCCCCCCTCTAGCGGTTCTATACCCTTGTTGCCCTTTGGGACCAACAAGGTGTCTTAAAGTCTACCTAGTCATATACCCCTCCGTCCCAGCTCACTTGAGACTTTTTGACCAAAATTGGTCAACTTAAGGTCGGTTTGACCAACACTTTATAGAAATATTTATGTTCAAAAAAAAATTCAAAAAATTGTTGTTGAGAGGATTTTTAATGGTGATCATTTTACATTTTTTTAATTTTTATTCGGATCATAAATATTTCTATAAAGTGTTGGTCAAACCGACCTTAAATTGACTAATTTTGGTCAAAAAGTCTCAAGTGAGCTGGGACGGAGTGAGTATGTTTACTTGACCACTCTCCACAATTAGATGGTCTTAAAGTCTGCATAGTCATGTATGTTTGCTTGACCACTTTCCGCAATCAGATGGTCTTAAAGTTTCTGAAATTCCCTGCCCAAAGGTTGTATTTGAGTTGGTAAAAACACTCCGGATTACTTGCTTGAGCAAGTTGTGTCTCACTATAACAAAAGTGGTCACACTTCATTTTGTTGGGTTACACTCTAATGATTCACCAAAGGGAGCCGCTTTAACATTGTTTTGTTTTTATGCTATTGTTCCATTTCATGGCACTCTCTTATAGCTGTAGCTAAGTATTCATTTAGTACATTAATTAAACAGATTTCTTACTCGACTCGTTTCTTATCACATGGTTATTTGGGAAGAATGATTATGTGCAAGTACGTTGAGGGGTCCCTCCATTCTCCCTTCTCTCACGCTTGAAAAGGGGAAATTTTGCCATCTTTAACTCACCTATTGTTCCCACTGCTCGTCCTCCATCTTTTATAGCAAATGAAACCTGGAAAGATTGCATATTCCACTCGGGAAGACAAGATTACATAGTGCAATGTTGTTGCTGAGACTAGTCATTAATTTGACAATGTTTTGCTTGGCCTAATACATCATGAATTAGATTATGCTGTCTGGTTTTGAATTTTCAGTTATATATTTGTCTGTGGTTGTGGTTTCACTCCTCTTTTCATCCATGGCTAACTTATCCTTGTTTAATTTTCATAATTGGGTTTACTTAACCGATGTTTGAGTATAAAGAGATAATTTTTCTTAGCCAGCATATATGTAAAGAATTTCAGAAAAATGCTCATGCTTCTGTTTTTCTAGTCCCATATGATGCGGGGGTCAATTGACCCCCCTGACTTTTCCTTTTATTCTAGTTTCACCTTTTCAAGTTTTATTTAATTTGGACTTTGACCCCCCTGAAAATATTCGATTGACCCCCTCAAAATTTACATTGACACAATGACACCCTATCTATATAAACACAATTTACACAGCAGTCTTGGGTTCCACTTCGCGATTTACAAATTGCGCTCTCTCTCGACGGAAAGAGACTTGGGAGGAGTGATCGACGCTACTTCGGAGGAGGAAGTCGCACCAAGCCACCACTCCGCCACCTGCTTTGCCGCTTCACACAGGTATTCATTCCCCTTCTCTCCGTTCATCATCGATTTGTTATCTTTCTCTCATCTCAAACCCCCCAAAATTCTAAAGCCCTAACAAATTAGGTCTTAAAAATTGGATATTCTTTTTCAAATGCCTTGATTTTTAGGGATCTATTCTCATTTTGTGTTGAAGATAGTGAATAGAAGTGTAATTTTAGGGTTATTGACTTGTGTACTTTATATTTTATGTTCTGATTTCTAGGGATTTATTCAAAATAATTGAAAATCCCTTCCAAAGCCCTGATGTTATGTTTTTGTTATTCATTCTTAAAAACAGTGTATTTCAATTATTTCTTGTACTATTCCTCCGTCCCGAAAAGATATTCCCATTTGACTTAATACTCAACTTAATTAAACTTTGATCAAAGTTTTGTGCATATACTTTGAAAAAAATGTACTTGATGCATTACAAAGGACACTATGAATATCGTTTTTTTCGTGACTACTCAAATATAAATTGAACTTTGATTAAGATTCAGTTTAGCTAACCACCAAAAAATCAAATGCAAACTTTGATCAAGATTCAGTTCTGAAACAGAGGGAGTACAATTGTTATAGTGCAAAAATTCTTTTTCTTTTGTTTTTTTGTTTTATTTCTCTGTAAAGAAAATATTGTAATTAGTTGGTTATGAGGCTATTGCTTTTGTTACATTAGTTTTGAACATGTTTGATTGTATGATACAGTTAAAGTGATCATTGATTGTTATAAAGTGAAGATTGTTTTTCTTTTTTTATTTAATTTACTTTGACAATTGAAGCTCAGCTGGTCTTATTAATCAAAATGGGTCCCCATCCTTGAGGGATTTCGAACCGCTGCACCCCTAGTTAGCTCCACCCAATGGTTCTGATTGGAGCCACCTCATTTTAGCTCCACCAAACGGATGAGATGTGTCCGAGCTCGGTGGGAACCACAAAAAATTGAAATCATCTTAGCCGCACACTCAAACCGCTCGCCTATGTGGCCTTGATCGGAGCCGTTGGGTGGAGGGGTGTAGCTAACTTGGGTGGAGCGTCCGGCTCCATCCTTGAGGATGGAACAACAACAACAACATTACCCCATTGCCGCAAAGGCTCCCACCTATGGTGGGGTAAGGGGGGGTCGGATGTACGCAGCCTTGCCCCTGTATTAAAGCACAGAGAGGCTGTTTCCAGATGACCCATGATGAAAATTGCGTCGAAAATTGCATCGAAAATTGCATGGACTGACTGCTGCTTCATCACAAAGAAGCGCAGATAGTTTAGTGACCCATTTTGCTTTATTCCATCATATTCCCAAGCCAAAAAATAGTGAGTCTTTGGCTCCATCGGAAATGATGGAAACATCCTTGAGGATGGAAAAGATATGAAATTCCTATCACTAAATCCAGCAAGATTGTATAGAAAATGCTTTTAATTTTTCCGTCACGTAAAATTTTTGACCCCCTGACTATGAATCCTGGATACGCCACTGAGTCCCACATGTCCTCCTTTCTGATGTTCGTTTTTGTTCTTGTTAACATGTATCATCAATAGTATATCCTCAAGATTTATATTGGTTCTTCACAACAAACAGGTGCATCCTAAGAAACTAAGCTATCCTCTGCATTTCACCGTCAAGGCGACCAATTTGAACAGAGATGGAAACTCAAATCCAACCTGAAACATCCGGTTCTCAGCTAGAAGTTTCTCATGGGTCGAAAGCAAACAAGTCAATCCATATAGCCCAGGTCAAAAATTTGCTGTTTTGTAGAATGCTGGTGGGGGTAAATGATGGGCGGTTTTTCTTGGGCACATTTTACTGCCTTGATAAGCAAGGGAACATCATTCTTCAAGATGCTGTTGAGTACCGTAGCACAAGACGAACATCGACCTCACCGATGGAACAGAGAGGCCTTGGTCTTATCCTCATCCCTTTCTCATGCAGAACATCTTGTCATGTGGACTGCTCTATTGAAGAACAGCTATCAGCACTCTCTCTTCAGCAACATAAGTAATTTTATTTTTTAAAAAAACAATCGGGTTTATCTTAATGTACTACCTCCGTCCCGAAATGAATGTTTAAAATGATTTTATATTTGCTCTTGATTAATGTTATACTTAACTTGAACAACATTAGATAGGAAAGTGGGTGTTGTTTTCCTTGGTTGGGAAGACTATAAGCTAGTCTTCAAATCTGCAGCCTCTTCTCGGTTTTTTTTTTTTTTTTTTTTTTTTTTTTTTCTTTCTGTTATTTCTATTTAAATTTGAATGTTTGACCTCAAAAGAAGCCATAGATGTATAAATTTTGTATTGCTAGTTTTACAAGTTTTCTACTGATTTGAACTCTGATCATCGTATACAGTACCTGTTTCCAAAAATGAAAAATAAGAGAAAACGTCGCCTGAGAGATTCGAACTCTCGCGGGGAAACCCCATGTACTTAGCAGGCACACGCCTTAACCACTCGGCCAAAGCGACGCTTGTTTCATATTTACAATTCTAAATGTTAAATAAACTATCCTTGGTCGGTAATTACATTTATCATTTGGGTAGGTAGTATCAGTGTTCTAAAAGACCCCCGTCGAGGCCACCTAGGCGCTAGGCGTTCATGAAACACCTAGGCGCTAGGCGTTCATGAAACACCTAGGTCCCGTCTAAGATATTATAGTTATTTCTGAATTCTCGGCCCCGCCTAGTCGCTAGGTGGCCCTGCGGCGCCTAGCGTTTTTTAGAACCTTGGGTAGTATACCAAAGAGCTCACGTGTTAGCTTTTCTCATGTAAAAGTCACAAGTTCTAAAAAAAATAATATTATTCTTGATCAAACGAATATAAAACTTTGAAAAAAATTGAATGTATTCTTGGTCAAGTGAATTTAAAACTTTTGTTGGACAATCATTTTGGGACAGAGACAGTACTAAACTAGAAATCACACACACACACACATATATATATATATATATATATATATATATATATATATAGGTACATTGTAATTTTAATCTAAATGAGTATGTAATATAGATGTGATTTTGCACCATACTTGTCAGACTATGCGATTAGATAATAATGTAGAGATTAGTCATACAGTAAATAGATATCTCACCTAACGAAAAAATATTAAAAAATAGTATCAACTATCAAACCCACGTGATGTCCTAAATCTAACACTTTGAAACCAAAGAAAGTCCACTCCAAGTCAAACTCAGAATTTCTCCAACAATCTTTCCTTGACCTGTGGGATCATAATCATACTGTACTATACCGTCTTCTTCTACTTCTGTTTACAAGTATGATGCTCACCAACTGTTTGTGCAATTGTGCGAATGAAGAACTCACATACTCCTCTCATTAAAATGGCTCTTCTTTTTTATTGTTGAAATGGTAGGAGATCTCCATATTATATTGAATGAAGATGATAAGAAAATTGTGTGTTTGATACAACGCAGTGAAGGCTATTTATACAAATAAGATACAGAAAAGTTAGAAAGGAAATCCTAGGCATGAGTCTAGTGTTGATCTTGCCGGTGTGCTGTTGGTGGCTTGGCGGTGATACGGCTACGGAGGCTTTTGGGTCACCATGAGAGTAGTCAAGATCTGCAACTACAATTGTCAACAATTGTGGCACAAGTATGTACACTAACATTTATCTTGCTGCCATTGTTGTTGTTCTTCTCAACTCTGTAACTTTTGCTTTAGATTATGGTTTCTCAGTAATTAACAAACATGGAGCAATTGGGGAGCAACCCTTATCCAAGATTGCAATACATAAAGCTGTTGTTGCTTTAACTGATTCCGCCTCCATTAAAGTTCAACCCCTTGTTCTTGGCTTGAAGGTATAATCAAGCTTTTGCTGCATGTTTTTACTGGTTACCATAATCTTATCATCTTTTTATCTACCCAAATAAGCAAGTATTGTTGAATTGCATATGATTATGATTATCCCACCATGTATCACCCATAAATAATTTTCTTTATTATTGTATTTCATTAACCATGGTAAAGGATGGGATTGGTCTATAACTAAATGCTCAAAACATTTAATTTGCGGGAGTGTTGCGTTAGTGTTGAATTTGTAGACAGGAACTAAAGTTTACTCATCATAATTACGTTTATTACCGAGCTTCGATTTTTTACTTGTTGTAGCAAATGGCGTCTCCATAACTTGTTTTGAGTTGTGGATTAATGTAGTTTGGTTGTTCGTCTGATGTTAGGGTGAGGACATTCAGTGGGTAGATGTGGAGCTTCAGCATTCAGAACCTACAAAGGGTGATTGGATTGGAGTTTTTTCTCCTGCAAAATTCAAGTAATGACGATATGTATCCCTTTAATCTTAACTCATAGCTGCCTTTTGTTACTATGACATGAAATTGAGCCATCACCATCTCTCTAGCGTCTCCTAGTTTTCCTGGCATATACTCCCTCCGTCCCAAAATGATCTTCGCGTTTGACTGTTCAAACTTTTTAAGGATATGAATACTTGTTTTACTAGTCATGGTTTGTTTAAGCACTTTTAAGCTCAAATTGCAAGAATCGGAAGAACTTTTTGGGACAATAAGAAATGGCAAACATGAAGATCATTTTGGGACGGAGGGAGTACTTGTTTTCTTTGCGACAACTCTATAATCATACCAATATGTGATTGTAAAAACTTCAAACTTTTGCATATGATCATAGTATATCTGACAATGTTTGATTACTGCAGTGCATCGACATGCTGCTTTGAATACGACACAACAGAAGAGATGCCATACATATGCTCAGCCCCAATAAAGGTACGTATAATTTCGTGTAAAGTTTAACTGAAGAGATGTTTGATTATAATCATTGATCCTAACCTACATCATTTTCCAGTATATGTTCGCAAATTACTCAAATTGTGGATACACAAAGACGGGCAAAGCTTCATTAAAGTTACAGATAATCAATCAGCGAGCCGAGTTTTCCTTTGCACTATTCTCTGGAGGACTGTCAAATGTGTGTTAAGTGTCTCTTTCTGTTCTCTTTCTGATTGGTTTGAGTTCTCTAGTTAACCTGTCTCTTTTAAGATCTTGTCTTTCACTTTTCAGTTTGTACTTCATTTTGTTTATCTTGTCTTCCATTTTGCAGCCAAAATTGGTAGCCATATGTGGCGTTTGCAAATCCTAAAGCACCTCTGTATCCACGCCTTGCTCAGGGGAAATCTTGGAATGAGGTACGTTATTTTGAAATGGCTATCCATATTTTTTCAAGTTTAACAGCCCTAAGAAAAACTTCTGATCAAGCCGTCTTTTGATCCTCGAGGCCACTTATATGCTTTGGAAGGAATGCTAAATAAGTACCGTCCCCATATTCATCTTGTTTGTATTTGTAATTTGTAATTTGTAATTTGTTTGCCATTTATTTTATTCTTGGCGCTTGTGCAGATGACAGTAACCTGGACAAATGGCTATAACATCGACGAAGCCATTCCTTTTGTTGAGTGGGGTATGAAGGGTCATCCTCAAGTATGTACTCCAGCAGGAACATTGACTTTTCATCGAAACAGCATGTGTGGTATACTCCCTGTGTCCCGAAAGGTTCGTCACATTTTGACTTTTTATGGTCAATATAAATGAACTTTGACCAGGCATTGATGTCTATCAAATCTTTCTAGTGAAATTCTAAAAATTGTAATTGACAAATCATTAAGTAATTTATCAATAACAATTTTTAAAATTTCATTGTAATCATTAGATTGATACTAATGTTTGGTCAAAGCTCATTTACGTTGACCATAATAAGTCAAAATGAGACAAACTTTCCAGGACAGAGGGAGTATCAGCTTGACTTCCAGTTTGCCCGGGACAAATGCTTCTATGTGCTTAAAATGGAGAAGTTTTTAGTGAAGGATACCAATTGCCAGTTAAGACTCACATTCTGATTACGAACGGAAAATCTATAGCCAAAAATCTCAGTTAAGTGAGAAGTTACAGGTACATCATTATATATAAGAGCTGATTCAGAAATGGATAAAACAAAAGATACTCGCTCCCTCTCGATTATAAAAAAAAAAAAATGTTAGCATATATCGATGCAAGTACACATGCTACAAGTCCTTAGGCCGTCAGACAAGAACGTTGTTCACCAATAATCACCGCAACAGCACTTTCCATCTCTAAACCGATGAAATCTGCTTCCATCTCTCACAACAATTTCTCTTCCAGTAGCCTTAGTAATCAACTTAATCACCTCATGGCAGTCATCACAAATCCGGTGGCTCTGCACAAGCCGTATTGATGTTGAACAGGCCGTGCTTATTATCCCAAATGAAACTGCCAATTTCTCACTATGATAAAGCGACATCTCATCTTCTCGTTCGTCCACATCCGGAAGAAAAGATTTTCTCTTGAACTCATAACCATAGTTTGAAATCTCCACCATCAATTTGTCTAAGTTCGTATAAATTGCTTCTGTTTGGGCCGTTTGACCATTGTAATTTTCACCTGAGAAGAAAGTGTGTTGCTGGTTCTTAACATCTACCCAAGTAGATGAAGGCACAACTTTCATGCCCTGTTTCGTTAGAGCCCCGAAGACAGCATTAGCTTCCATCTGGTTCCCACAACTGCGATATATATTTAAAAGGACAAGATAGTTAGAAAGCTTCTTTGGTTCCATTAGATAAATCTGCTCGGCTACAAACTTCCCAAGCTCGAAATTCTTATGGATCCTACAAGCTGTCAGCAACTCAGCCCACATATTAACAGTAGGCTTCAAGGGAGCCTCTCTTAGAAATGCAAATGCGTCATCCAGAAGTCCTTCGCGGCCTAATAATTCAATCATACATGCAAAATGCATTGCCCGGGGCTTTACTTTGTAATCTGTACGCATAGATTCATATATTTCCCACCCGCGATCATATAAACCTGAATAACTACAAGCGCCAAGAACAGCAAGCAAAGTGACATGATTGGGCTTCGTTCCTTCATGGACCATTTGCTTAAATACCTCAACTGCCTCGGATCCCCTTCCATGAATACCATATCCAGCAATTAAAGCATTCCATGAAATCTCGTTTTTTTGAGGCATTTTCTCAAACACGTTCCTAGCATCCTCTATTCTTCCCCATTTACTGTACAAGTCCAGAAGGGCTGTATTAGCTACCATATCTGATCCAAAACCGTGACGAAGAAGTCCTGCATGTGCTTGTTTCGCGAGTTCTAACGAAGCTAACCTCACACATGCCTTTATAATGATTGAAAACGTGAATTTGTCCATTTTGACACCAGAATCTCGCATTTCATAATACATATCCATAACCTCTTGACTAGAACCATGAAGGGCATAACCTGCAATAATGGAATTCCATCCTGCAGTTGTTTTCTCAGGTGTCTTATCAAAAACACACTTGGCATCCTCAATATCACCACATTTGCTATACATGTCAATCAACGCACAAGATACAAAAGCATCTGCATCCAAACTCATTTTCAAAACACATGAATGCAATTGTTTACCTGGAAAGATATCTTCCAACGCAGTGCATGCTCGGATCATTAAAGCAAACGTACGAGACCCAGCCTCAGAAAACTCCTCCCACATACTTAAAAACAGCCGGATAGCTTCTATATAGTAACCCGAGTCCAAAAGTCCCACAATTATCATGTTCCAAGAAACCAAGTTCCTCTCAGGCATTTCATCGAACAATGACCTTGCATCAAGCATCATTCCACACTTTACGTGCATCAGCAACACCCTGTTCCTCATATACAAATCAGATTCAAACCCACTACTGACGATATGATAAAAAACCCTTTTAACCCCTCTAATAGACTTCAACTTAATACAAGCATCAATTAGAGCACTGTATGTACTCCTACCCACATCATGACCACCTTCAATTAGACAAATATCAAACATTTCAAGGGCCTCCACGTATCTTCTACATAAAACTAACTTCTCTATCTGAACACATATCTGTGAACTAAGAACTTGAGTTTTGGGGTCTTTGTAGTGATTTTCTTCATAATGTTTCGTAGGTTTCGGGATGGGTCGCGGGGTTAACGCGTTTTCCATGAAAGAACTACCTACCTGAGGAAATGGGGATCTTCGACTTCTTTTGTTTAACAAATAGCATCCAGAAAAACAAAACCGTCGCTGGGAAATTTTGGCGTCCGCCGGTGAATGTGAAATTCTAGGGCTGCCTTGCAGTAGTTGAATATCCATGTCTAATAGTTTCAGTTCATCTAGTGCAAAATGGCAGCATTTCAGGGATAAGAATATGAGGGCATTCACCACTTGTAGCTGCTGCTGCAGTTTCGAATTTTCCCCCTGAAGGATTTCTGGAGGAACAAATTGAGGCTTGGTAAGAAAATGTGGAGTTTTTTTTTTTCGAAAGGAAGAATGTCTGGTGGAGTTGAAGATTGAAGTTTTGTAGAGTTTTTTTTTTTTTTGATTGGGTTAATTACAATAGTATTGTAAGGCTTGAGATGATAGGGTCTTCTAATTGAGATTTTTTTTTTGGGAAACTAGTTTCTCCCAAAATTTATAAAAAATCATGTTTTTATAATGGTTAATGTTTAAGGTTTAAAGTTTAGGGTTTAGGATTTAGGGTTAGGGTTTAAGGTTTAAAAGTTGGTTTTTTATAACTTAATGCAGGAACTAGTTTCCCTCAAAACCAACTCCTTCTAATTTGGCTAAAAATGCAGCAGATATGGAAACTTTAGATGTTCAGTTTCAACATCCTCCTATGTATTTATATCCAACTTTAAGTAATGACAACATCCTCCTATGTATTTATATCCAACTTTAATTAATGACTGTAATGGGTTTGTAACTTGTAGGGAGTTAGGCTGTTATCAAGCCATCACTATGTAAAATAACCAGTTAAGAGCTTTTTGACAATTTCTGTTAGAAAAATCAGTTAATCACATATGCTACATGTGATGACAAATCTCTCCTTTTCACTCGTAAACTTTCTCTTCTCCGGGGACTTGTCTTTTTACTATCTGGTATTTGGGCGTAAATCTAGGCTTTCACCATCAAAATGAAGATATCTCGCTTCTTTCACGCGTCTTTACCTTGAAAACTTGCACCATGAAAATGGAGATGCATGCGACGATGATTTTTTTACCGAAGATGAAGATGGAGCACATGAAACTGAACAATATTTTTAACGAATTTCGTTCAAAAGCTTTGAACTGGCGAAAGTAATTCGTATTTCGAACCTTAATGTGACAACAAAAGAACATGGAGTTGGATGGAAGATCTAAATTGTAGTTAAGCTTTTTATAAAGCCGCAAGTAACAACTCTACGAAATGATGCCAACATACATAACGTGATTGAAATTTTAGTAAAGAAAAAAAAAAGAAACGGTCGGTTTGTGAAGAAAGAAGTAAGCGCGCTAGCCAATTAGGCGTTAGACACACGCACAATCACCGCATGTTTGAAAGAAGAGCAATGCTAGGGGCACAAAAGAAGTTCAAAAATTGTTAAAAAATGAGGTGACAGGGCAAATGAGATGAAACCACACTTCATGGGGCATTGAGACTTTTTCAAACTTTAGGGGTAGGATATAGAATTAACCCCAAGTGCAAGGAGTGTCTCAGAACACTTTTACATAAACGACACCGTTATAATTATCTTTTCTGGAGGGGAAACAAACGAATAGTACGAAACGAGGGGGTTCTTCTTCGTCAATCGGTTTCTGTAATTTTCTAGGGCTTCGATTTTGGTCCATTTCACCATTAATGGAGCTGTGAAGACGTTGAGAAAACTTGGAAAATGACGGAACAATCGTTATGGAGTCACTTGCCGCTACTAGTGAGAGCGAATTCGAAGGATTCGGTGGAGTACATACTTGAAGCGCTCTGGCGAACTCGTAAGGTCGGCCTCGACGCTACTGACCGTGATATCATCCGTGAAATGCTTCAGCTTCCAAGCGATTCCGATATCGACCCAGTAATTCCTTCTCTCCTCTCGTATTTATGACATTGATACAAATAGTTGTATTATCTCGTTCTATTTTTTTTTTTTTATTGTCATTTCATTAATAAATGCTGTTCTTTGTTATTAGAGGTTATTGATTTTTTTTCATTGTATCTCTACTTCTTGCAATCGATATAAACTTCAAAATTATGACCATTTGTAGAAATCCTTTTTGCACATTGTTGGATGAATATATTCACATATTTAGTTGTAAACACTCTATTATCTTACTCCTTCCGTCACAAAACGAATGTCAATTTTGGTTCTAGCTGTAGGTAGTAATATTTTTTTTTATTTTCACTGTATAATTTGGTTGGGGAGGGGTTGTTTTTCTAATGTCTATTGATTGCTAGTTTGCAACCAGAGGCGCCACATTAACCCTATGAAATATTGAAGTAACTCCGTCAGCTTACGAGCAGTGGCGTATCTAGGATTCTAGGTCAGGGTGTGCACTTTCTTTCCGGTCATCATAAATTATAACAACAATTGCTAAATAAATCCCCAAATCATCAATTTTCAATTTTTAAAACCCTAAAATTGAATTACAAAAAATACCTTTTTGAGATTGAGACATTGCCGGAGAAGCTGAGCTCCAGAGGAAGGAGAAGCTGTTGGAACCGAAGCCGATGGCTCACATCGAGGGCGTTTGGAGAAGAATCCATCAAGCTTAGATTGCTTACCTATCAAAAATGATAACAACAATTGCTCAATAAATCCCAAAATCATCAATTTCAGATTTTAGCTCAATAAATCCCCAATTTCAGAACCCTAAAAATGAATTTTAAAAAAAAAAATACCTTTTTGAGATTGAGACATTGTGGAGGAAGGAAAACAGGGGCAGATCACGGAAGAGGCGACTTGCCGCCGTGGCCGGTGGTGTGCGACTGTGCTGCCGGCGTCGCGTCGTGAGTCGTCTCTGTTCGATGTTGCCTCGTGAGTCGTCTCCGTTCGTTTTGCGATTTACAGAGCGAAGAAATGGGGCGGCTGCCGGTGGTCTTCTGTGCGCAGGGGCGGGCTGCCGGCGTCTTCTCCGACGTCGATTGGCGATTTGCAGAGCAAAATAATTGGAATGCGGCGTACAAAAAAAAACTAGGTGGTCTCTTATGCGTTTCCCGTTAAGTAGTGTTTAGTCTTTTAGGAATAGTTTTATTTTTAACACTCTGCACCCTCTTCTTTCAAAAATCACAATTTACACCCTTATATATATATATATATATATATATATATATATATTTATTTTTATAACTACTCGGTAAATTTTTTTGGGAAATCCAGGGTGTACATTGGCGCACCTTGGTCATATACTACATCCGCCCCTGCTTACGAGGGAAAATTGTTGCTAAGATAATATTTGGAAACTTTATATGTAGTTTAGTGATTGGTTCGAGTTGTTGGTCTTTGCAGCAATGAGCAATGTCGGCGGTTTCAACTGCCAACTAGGGCTCCCTCCGTCCCAATATAGCCTCTCTTTTTTTCTAGGGAGTTACTGATTGATCATTGCTACTTTCATGACCCAATTTCCACATGCAAGACTGCGGATTGTGTGGACACTAAGGTATTCATGCGTATTTACTAGTAAGTTGGCTCGAAAGTCGATCATCCTTGATTCTTGCAAAAACTGAAATGGGATTTTGTTTTGGAGAGGACAGAGTAGTTTATACCGGTTGGATACCTGAACTAATAGCATGCTATTCATGGCTTGAGACTGATTTATACTCCCTCCGTCCCGGAAAGTTAGTCCCACTTTTTTCGTTGTTAGTTGAAATGAAACTTGAGCAATAATTTAGGTTATTTTTAATTATCCTAATGAAATCTAAAACTTGTTATTAATACACCATTTCTCCCTCTGTCCCAAAATGTTGTTCCCTCTTTTTTTATGTTAGTACGAAAGAACTTTGAGTAGTAATTATAGTTTATTTTATTTATCATAATGACAACATAAAACTTATTATTGATACACCATTATAAATAGTTAAATACTATCAATAACAAGTTTTATATTTTCATTAGGATAATTAAATTAAACTAAAATTGTTGCTCTAAGTTCCTTCGTACCGACGCCAAAAAAAGAGGGAACAACTTTCTGGGACGATGGAGTATAAATATTATCAATTGTTAGAATTCAGACAAATAAGATGGCAGAAAATAGCGAATACAATCAAACAAGAACACAAATTTAACGTTGTTCACCAACAACCTATTGGCTACGTCCACGGGCAAAGGGATAGTATATTATTATCAATATGGAGAAACAATTACAAGATCACACTAATCTATGATGCACGAATTTTGGTCGTAAAATTCTTGACTGTGCAAACCCTAGATCTGATCTCTCTCTGAGCAATTAGATTTATGTTTATCTGATTTTTGTGTTATGATGACTAGCATATATATATACTAGTTAGAGTGCTAACCCTGACGATGGAAGGAGTCTCTTTTATTATTGTAAAGGATTAATAACAATCACACACCAAAACTGCCTTCTGCGCCAAAGCCCACAGGCCCATTACGGCAGAAAGGCCGTGCTCGTTTCTGGCACGGTCGTGCTTGTCTTCTTCCAAAAATCCTCCTTCAGTGGCACGGGCGTGCTGCTTTCTGGCACGGGCGTGCCACTGCAGCTCTGTCCCAGGAATTGCGAAAACTTCTGTTGTAGAACCTAATAAGAGGTGTCCCAACTTCAAGGGCATTATCCCAGCATCAATAACAAAATAACCGAAATTATTGCTTAGAGTTCATTCTAACTAACAATCTAAAAAGAGGGACTAACTTTCCGGGACAAAGGGAGTATTTAACTTCTAAGGGATATTTTTTTTGGCCATCTGCAGCTTTTGGTGTGCCTTCGCATGCTGATTCGTAGATGTGTATATGAGAACGCCAGTAAAGATGAGATTCAGAAACTGTTTCCCTCTGAAGTCCTGCCTGAAATACAAAGATTACTGACACTTCTGCTGCAAAAGTTTCATAGAGAGTGGAGAGAAGACATATCAAAGGATCAGGTCCATAAAATTGCATAAAGATAATCGTTATAACCTCAATCACCCCTGAAGGGTAGAAGTGTCTGAATTCTTTTTAACTCGTTTGAAGTATATTCAGGTTACTTTCCCTAGATTGAATGCTATGACAAGTAACATGGCAAATGAGGAGACAAATTTGGATTCTACGAATCCTCTGGCAGTGATTAATCTGAAGGTACATAAATTTGAATGTTTAGTGACAAACTAGTATATATAGGAGCAGAATGCGAAAGCACATAATACAAAATCAATGTGTGCTTTATGCCGCTGTTAGTGATGACTTTACCTTCTGAAGCTTCAGGTCTATTCAAGGTCTAATTTACGAGAAGCGAATGTGGAACACCAGTTGTCTAAAGAGACATTAGAGACAACGTTGAAGTCTATGTACCCTAGAAGAGGTCAGTTATCTGAGACTGTAAGTATTACATTGAGATTTACCCTTCTTCTATTTGAAAGATGTTCCTCTTCAATATCTCTTATCTGTACCACTTTTATTCAGCGTGAAGCATCATAAAAGACATGTATCACAGGATGCCAGTTTAGTTTAGCTCATGTCTCAGTTTAAAAGGTATATCATCTTCTTGTTTTTAGCTCCCTGTTTGTTTAATTATACAAGGAATGTTATTTACTTCCTGAAAGTTTGGCTTGTTATCTGCTTGAGGCTTCCTGAAATCCATGTTTTGTTCCCTGAAAAGTGGCTTCAACATCTATTTCTCACTGATTTCTAATTGGTCATAGTGTAGATCAAGATTTTAGACCATACTCCCTCCCTTGAAAAGTGTGTTTAGTTTATCCAAAACATGTGGTCCTGTTTGTATATTTTATGCATAATTTCCATCATTCTACTAGAGAGACAGCAAACTCTCTAGTACAGTTAGAACTTCTTAACTGTACGCCCCAGATCGTGAAGCAATTAAAACAGAAAGAGTAGTAAGAAGCATAAACTAAGTGAGAGACCAGAAATTTTAGATGACTAATTATTCTGAAATCTAAACTCTCTCTGATTCATTCCAGCTACATGTTACCTTATTTATAGATGCATAAGAATACTCTAGACTAGGTACTTGACTCTAGAACAAGAAAATTGATGCAGATGTATCTGCAAATAGATACATGAACTACTTAATGTGACTGACTTATAAATGCCTGACTTATTCATATCCATGAACTGAACAAAACCCTTCAGCTCCAGCTCCTTATTCATTAACCTGTAAACTAATAATTAGCACAATTATTTCAACAATTCTCCAATTTCTTTAATTTCAATAAAAAATTATGTTTCTTTACGTTTCATAACCTCCAAAAAATCTTCGGATCAAAATGTTGCTTTATTGCTATGCGAAGAAATGACATAAGTAAAAGTAAAGTAAAGCAAAAATTGTTAGTTTTGAGGATTCTATATAATCATTCAGAACTCAAGGTATTCCATGCTGGAGAATGCCTCCTATCACACACAGAAAAGAGAGGGGACCTAAATAGGTCTAGCCATGTTAAAAGATGCCTCTCTATATTTACTAAATCTCGTATCCGGAAAGAAATTATGTGTTGAGTTAGACACATTTGGTATATGAAGCAATGCTCATAAATTCTTGAAAACTGAAATAGAATAACCTTAGTGGTTATATGTTCTGGGTAATTGATTGAAAATACAAAGGCATAAATGAAGAAGCTGTATAGAGGTCAATTTCAATTCAGATCAACATGCTTCATATACTTAACAACTCTGGACACATTCCTACAGTAGGGCATAGCAAAATAACCTACTCCCTCCGTCCCGAAATGATCTTCTCATTTGACATTTTTCATTGTCCCAAAAAGTTCTTCCCATTTCAACAATTTAGGCTTAAATGTACATAAACACAACATGGCTAGTGAAGCAAGTGTTCACATCCTTAAAAAGTTTGAATAGTCAAATGTGAAGATCATTTTGGGACGGAGGGAGTATAATATTTTCATTCGTAAATTCCTTAGTTTGTAGGTCTTTTCAATGTTTTTTAACTTTTAGGTGATCAACTACTCATTTAGTGACTTCAGTCCAATAGATGCATCACTATAATAAGATACTCCCTCCATCCAATAACACCTCGCACCATTTTGTTTGGACACTTGAATTAAGGAGAGAGAAAAAAAAGGGGGGTCAACCCGGTGCATAAAGCATCTCAGCGTAGCGAGGGTCCGGGGAAGGGTCCCCACCACAAGGTTGAACTGTAGGCAAACCTTAGCCTACATAAAAGCAAGACTTCTTCTAGGGTTTGAACCTGGGACCTTCATACGCACCTCAACCAGTGCATCAAGACCCCGATTTATGGAGAGAGTATAGATATTCAAAAGTAATGTGAGTGGAAAAGAGTTGAGAGTATGACAAGTGGGTAGGATTTGCGAAGAAAAGGGATTTATCTATGAGACACCTAAAAAGGAAATTGGTGCCAGGTGTTATAGGACAGAGAGTGTATATTGGATGTTCTTTTTGCCCTGTGATGAAATTGGACTTTAGTTCTTCTATGCAATGCTATCTCCATTTTAAATGGGTTTCACCATTTTATTGTTTTTCAGCCAAACCCACTGTTTTCTCAACTGTGCTTGGCAGTTAAATCTCTCTCTTGACTTTATAATACCGAAATGTGCTATTTATTGTAGGACTCTGATACTTGATTTTCCAAAATCAAAGTTTTCTATAGCCTCTTATGTTTTACGCATCTGATATTGTTCCCTTGACTTGCTGCATAAACCAACTGTTATCGCTTGGTTACAGCCAGAACGATGAGGCTCATTGATGTTTTTTCTCTTTTGTAATTACTCCCTCCGTCCCAAAATGAATGTCATCAAGAGCAAAAGCGGACATTCATTTTGGGACAGATGTAGTAAAGATTTTGCCAAGATTTAACTGCACATAATAAACCATGAACCTTTCCTACTCTTTTATCATGAGTTGTTAAATTGGTAAATGTTTCATCCCTTTCCTGATTAAGCTAATATTTTTTTTTGATGGCTTTTAGTCTCAGGTGGTAGCTTCTGTTAATGTGTAGCAGAAAACTGACTTTATTTTCTGGGATGAGCTGTAAATAATGTTTGCGTCTGTCATTTCCAATGGTTGTATGTGGGTCAGTTCACAGGGCAATAGTTGGAAATGATTCAAAGGTAAGGCCTGAACTTTGAGAACAAATACGACGAATATTTTTGAAATGTGGTAGTTAGATAGTCAAAACGTTGAAACATGGAGGTGAGGTCACTAGTGAAAAAATCTGCTTTATTTTACAAGCTATTTTTGCAACAATGATCTGAAATGCCTTTGAATTGGTAGTTGTTCCTAACAAATACTCCCTTCTTCCCGTCCCAAAATGATCTTCTCATTTGCTATGTTTTATTGTCCCAAAAAGTTTCTTCTCATTTCTACAATCTAGGCTTTAAAAGTGCATAACCAATACATGGCTAGTGAAGAAAATGTTCATATTCTTAAAAAAAGTTTGAATAGTCAATCATTTTGGGACGGAGGGAGTATTTGTCAATATTTGACTTTTGAACACAGTAGTAATCCCTTGGGCTGACATACTAAAGCTGTTGAATATAATATTTAATTGTCCAGGTTTTGGTACTTGATTGAATTCAAAGGCAGGGTGCCCGGAATTCAATTGAGATTGATTCCATACCGGATGGATAAGGAGGGGGGAAGGTGTTGTTAATAATAGAGAATTAGGGGGCGTTTGGTTGGTGGTAAAAGGGGGGAATGGAATGGTGAATTCCGGTTGATCAATTCCATTATCATGTTTGGTTCAATTTTTTTTAAATTTTCATTCCATTGCAATGGTCAATTCCTTCAAATGAAGGAATTCTCCATTCCTTCACAAAATGGATGGAAAGTTCAATTCCACCAAAATCATTCCATTCCTTCATTTTTTTTCTGCCGAACCAAACGCCCCCTTAGAGATAGGGTAGGTCTGGTTGTATTTGCCGTTAAGGAATGGTCAAAGACCGTTAGATTGAGAGTTGACAATCACGATGTCTTGTCTCTCACCGTACTCACGTGCACCTTCTTCCTACCAACTATTATACTCCCTCCGTTTCGGGTAAGTTGCAAAGGGAAACACAAAGATTAAGAAATGAGAATAATGAGTGGTTAGGAGGAAGAGAGAGAATGAGTGGAGAATAATGAGTGGTTGGGAGGAAGAGAGAGAATGAGTGGAGGATTATAAAAGTAATAAATAGTTTCCTTATTTGGCATTGTTGCAACTTAAGTGGAATGCCCAAATGGCAAATTGTTGCAACTTACCAGGAACGGAGGGAGTATTTGTTTCAAAATAAATACTCACTCTACGTTCAATTTTGTTAATAGATTTGGTCAATTAAAAACATATAATTAAAAGTTTAAAAACATTGACTTATCAATTATGATATTTATTTTTGGAGAGTGAGAGTAATTAATAGTCTTAATATAAGGTCAAATTATCTATGGTAGAAAAATATTCAAAAGTAACACTAGTGCACACTATTTTTAGATCAGGATGAGTGAGTAGTCTGGATTTTTTCCGAATGGCAAAAGTACTTCGACTGTACTGTAGAAAATTATCTAGATAGAGGTACCGGGTATATTGCTGTTGTGAGCTGCTCTTGTAGCGAGCGTATCATTTTGTTAATGTCGCGCATCTCCCTTGGTCGAAATTAATTTAATTGTGGGTGGGTCCCAATTAAGATAATTCGATACCACTTAATAGCAATGTTGTGGTGCCGAATCCATATACACACTGTGTGACATACAATAAAAAAAAAATAAAAAATGACCAGATAAGATTTTGTGAGTGAATCATACGCCGGGTGAACGTTGCGGAATTGATCAAAGGGTTTGTTGTGTTCACACGTGACACGCTATCTCATTGTCGATTGACAATTCATGCTTTGATTGATTGGTTCAATGGTTATGAAAACAAGTTTTTGACCATTTTCCTTGTTTACCTATTCCATCCGTCTCAATTAACGAAAAAATAAAACGAGAATTACAAAACAGTTAGAAAAGTAAGTGGTGTGAGTAAAAAAAAAAATAAAATAAGTGGATAGTTGTTATGGGTGAGAAGGAGAGCGAAAGTGGTGTATATAATTTTCTTTTTAAGAAAATTGTACTTTTCTACGGAACACCCAAAATGACAAAATGGGTAATTTGCTTTTGGACATAGGGAGTACTTCTGTTGTCCCATAACAAGATAATACTCCATCCGTCTCATTTTAAAGTTCATAAAATTTTTAAATATCTCAATTTAAGATTTAAAATTTCAAATAGGAAAATTTTAAATATTTATTTATTCAATGAGCCTCACATGTCATACTCACAATAACTATTCACTAATTATTTTGATGAAGCCATGAAAATCGGGGTCACTAAAAGGAGTATCTGGACATGTTATCACAAACACAACAAATAGCACCGTTAATATTAGAGTTGGGTTTGATCCCAGCTTAAGCCATTGAGTGTGAGAATTAGAGGAAGCTAAGAATAAGGCTTGAAATGCGTTGAGAAATCAGGGTTTGGTTTGTGTATATGAGCGTTTTGATGATAGAGAGAGAGAGAGAGTTATAGTACCATATATTTGTGAGGGAGATCATTTGTCCGGATAAAGACATGCTTTGTCACGCTACGTGACAGCTCATCATTGGTCAGTAGACTGGATGGGACAGTATGTAGCCACCAGATGTCGTGATGGGTCGTAAAGTGTACGATTGTATGTCGCTGAAGTTTACGAGTTCAGAGTTCGGGAGCTGGGGAGGAACGTGACTCCGTGTTTGTGATCTTAAAAGGTTGAGTTCGCTAGGTTTGCTCGAGGTAATATGCGTATGATTCTGGAGCTCGGGGTGAGCTTAACTCGACTTGTCTATGGTGTGGTTCAGTATAAACCGATTCAACCTTCCTAATCCGACTCAGCTTCCTTAGCCCGGTCTACGATGTGCGAGCTTTTCATATTTCTTACCCCACTTTCTCTCTCCTACTTACTATTCAACACTCTAGGCTAAATTTTATATTTTATAATAAAAACATTATTTTCTTAAATCTTGTCCAATATTTTTTAACCTTAAAATGCGATGGAGGGAGTATTCATCTTGTCATTTTAGGTGTCTCATCATTGATTGAAAGATACCACTTTCTCAAAAAAGAAAATAATTCTTTTATTAATTATCTACATGATATACTCATAACAAGTTTCTACTTACTAATCTTACCTCAGTTTCTCTTTCTTACTCGCTCATAATATTTATTTTTTTAACATCTTTTTTTAACTTCCGTTTTTAAAAGTAAATGAAAACTATGTTATGGGACTAAATAGAGTATTTATTATTGATATTTCTTCCAAAATCCTTGTTATTGCATTTTATGCATGCCTTTTGACATTTTTTTTTTCAAGTGTTGTAGCCCGAATGTAAAGAGAGATCTCTATGTTCTTTATTCACTAAATGAGAGTCATGTTTCTTATAATATGTTGCTAGTGTAAACTATGAAAACGTGAAAGTGATATATTTTGATATGATACTCGTTTGCTCGAATGTGATGATTGATACATTAGAGGATACGAGGTCTCATTTTCGATCTCTTTTTATGTTCTCTTAACGCAAAATATAAAAAGTGAAAGTGATAAAGAGGGAATGTGGTTATCAAATAATTATTAAAGTAGATATAATGAAAATTGAGTTTCAAGAAGCTATGATTAGAAGGAAACATGATCATTTTTTCTTTTCTTTGTTTATTGAGCAACTTAAAGTAAGAAATAAATCAAGATCCTGTTACACTATAATTATGATTACCTAAATAAATAAAGAAATTATAGGATCAATGAAATATTTTCTTAATGTAATCACAATGTCCCACTCTTTTAGTAAATACAGTATATAGAAGGAAAATGAACCAAAAGCTCCACATAATTTTGTGCTTTTATCATATCACTCCCTTGTATTCATTTTTCTCAGTTATCTTGTTCTAGTTCATCACAGAGCAGTGGCGGAGTTAGGGCATAGCTTATGGGGGCAATTGCCCCCATTGAGTTTCTAAAATCAATAATTTAGTAGTGCATTTTTTTTGTAAAATATTAGTACAATTAAGTGATTTAATGCAAATTGCCCCCATTGAAGTTTAGAAAAAAAAAATACATTATAAATAATTTTTGCCCCCATTAGTTAGTATTTTTTTTTTTTTTGAAACATATATTGCCCCCTTACAAAATAATCTTGGCTCCGCCACTGTCACATAGTGCACTTGTGGAATTGATTGCCTTCAAATGCTTGTATTCATTCTTCTCATTTATCTTGTTCTAGTGATGTGGGGGAAGAAGAGGCAAAAGGAAAGTATCCCCTTCACCTCTTGAAGATAGAGATAGAACGACATATACTCCATCTCTCATATGCAATTTTGTTAGTCGCATTTTTTTTCTTCCAAAAGTTGTTAAATTAAAATCATTAAACTTTGAAAATTATTAGTCCCCCTGTCCTTAAATGAGTGTCAATTTTCAAAAAATCTTTGTCCCAAAATGAGTGTCTTTTTTTAGCACAACTTTGTCCCTAAATGTATTTTTTTCGATTTTTTTTCACCGGTCTCTTTATACGTGCAAAACTAAATATTTTGAAAGGAGATTACAAGATTATATATGAATCTTTGCCACCAAATTGTACAAAAAGTTGAGATTTTCAGATGTCCCTTAAAATAAAATTTGGACACTCATTTAGAGACAGAGGTAATAGTATTCAACAAAGAAAAGTCTGAGAGGGTGGATGAATGTCAACCAAATAATAAAAAGGGTAATAATTAATAAATTAATTTTTATTAAAGGTAGTGATGAAAATAAAAACAAGTTGTTATAAAATTTTGAATAGTCAAGAAGCATACAAACGGTAAGAGTCGGAAAGTAGGGGGGGTTTATGTATCAAAAACTAAAATGAGAGGGGCGGTAAGCGAGTGTTGATATTCAATAGTAGCAAGAGTATTAATTAAATTTGAGAAAGATTTTCACGTGTGAACAAAAACCTAATTGGATAAGGAACCCACATGGCCCATGTACTAAAACAACACTCAATCAATGTCCGAATGCCTAACCATATCTTTTTTAATTAAAGATGAGATAATCCCTCTTTAATATAAATTTAATAAATGTTACATTTTTATTATTTTAAAAAATATTACATAATTTAAATTAATTCAAATATAATGTGTAATTAAGTGGAACACTTTTTTTTGAAAATATCGACAAATCAACTCTGTTTTTTTTTTTTTTTTTTTTTTGGGGGGGGGACACAAAGAGTATAAAATACTTGTTTTTTTTTTGAAGCAACAAAATACTTATTTTGTTAAGAAACATCTTTTATTTATTTATTTTACACTATTTATACCATCATAAATTGTATTATATACTCTGAGATAAATTAAAAAGGAAAAATAGACATATAGACGGAGATATTAATACTCATGGGAGCGGTTCTATTCTATATAAAGACTAGTGTTATGAGCATAAAAATCATACAAAATTGAACGATATTCATTAATTGATATTTACATAATATGTAAAGATTTTTTTTTTTTTTTTACCACCATGATTCCATCAATATAAATAATTCTTTATTTAAGTACTATTGCTAATTTTCAAATTTATTTTTAACGAACAAAATTAAAAACAATAAAATTGGGCATTAAGTTTGCGGGAGAATAAATAGCGATCTGCCCAAATTGAAGCCGGCCAAACAGGCCGCAATACCAGAAATCCAAACACATCAACAAACACCACACACACACACACACACACACACACACACACACAGTTGAAAGAGAGAAATGGCCACCACCACAACAACATCAAACGATTGACTTTTTTCTCCTTCCATAACCGCCGATCTCTCTCTCTCTCTCTCTCTCTCTCTCCATTTCCCCCCTTTATGTCCAAGCCCTAATTTTCCCTTCCCCCAAACCCTAATTTATACGTACACTCTCCTTTATCTATCCATGGCGGCGACTATAGAAGGGCAAGATAGGGTTCTGGCAGCCGCCCAGCAAATCGTCAAGAGTCTCAACATCAATCAGAACGCTACCGAAGATATGATCTTGATCTTGTCTAGCTTCGATAATCGTTTGTCTAATATCACCAGTTTGATGTCCACCGGCTCCGGCGGTAAGGCTCTTGATGCCCACGGAGAGGCTAGGGATTATGGAATCGATGCGCAATTCGAGGCGGCGGAGAAGGTTATTTTGCGGTGGGATTCCAACGGTGGGGAGTCTTCTAGGCATTCTTTGCCTTGGGAGGACTCGCCTGATGAGGCTGCCGAGTATTTGGCCGCCGTTGATGGTATTCTTCAATTGACGGAGGATCCGGATTTCCAATCGGACGGTGAGATTATGGATCGTGCTGAGAACGCGCTTCAATTGGCTATGTCGAGGCTGGAAGATGAGTTTCGCCACATTTTGATTCGAAACACCGTTCCTCTTGACTACGATCGGCTGTACGGCTCGATCCGTAGGGGTTCTCTGTCGTTTGCGTCACATGATGGCGAGATTATAGATTTTGAGAGCTTTGGGGAGAACGATCAGGGGAGTGGTAGTTACCATCACGATAGAGGCGTGAGCTTGGGGGATGACATTTGTGTTGATTTGATCGTTTCTGATGCTGTGGTGGAGCTCAGGGAGATTGCAGATCGGATGATTCGATCAGGCTATGAAAAGGAGTGTTGTCAGGTTTATAGCACCGTCCGTCGTGATGTTTTAGATGAGTGCATGTCGATTCTAGGGGTTGAAAGGCTTAGTATTGAAGAGGTGCAGAAAATAGAGTGGAGGACCTTGGATGAAAAAATGAAGAAATGGATCCAAGCTGTTAAAGTTATGATTAGGGTTCTTCTGTCTGGTGAAAAGAGGCTGTGTGAGCAAATATTTAGTGAGTCAGAACTAATTAAAGAGATTTGCTTCGTTGAGACTGCAAAAGGTTGTGTTATGCAGTTCTTGAATTTTGGTGAGGCAGTTGCTATTGGGAGAAGATCGGCGGAGAAACTTTTTCGCATTCTTGATATGTATGATGGTCTATCTGGTGTTTTGCCTGATTTAGAAGCCTTGTTTGCAGAAGAATCTGGGGAATTAGTTTGCAGTGAGGCGAGGACCGTGCTGGATGGACTTGGTGAGGCTGCTGTTGGGACATTCGTGGAGTTTGAGAATGCTGTAAAAGGCGAGAGTTCAAAGAGACCTATTCAGGGTGGTGAGATTCATCCACTCACTCGTTATGTTATGAATTACATGAAGTTATTGGTCGATTACAGTGATACCCTCAACGTGCTTTTGGGAAATGATGACGATGATGAAAATGAGGATGATCCTTCACAATCTGATAATGGTGAAAACTTACAATCTATGTCCCCAATAGCATGTCGGTTGATGTCGCTTATTACATCTTTGGAATCCAACATTGAGGAAAAGTCGAGGCTATATGATGACACTGCAATGCAATACATTTTCTTGATGAATAATATCCTTTATGTAGTTCAGAAAGTAAAGGACTCGGAGCTTCGAAACCTATTGGGTGATCAGTGGATACGCAAGCACAGAGGACAGATCCGACAGTGGCATACGAGTTATCTCAGATCTTCATGGAGCAAGGCGTTGGCTTGTTTGAAGGATGAAGGACTTGGTGGGAGCTCTAGTAATGCATCCAAGATGGCTCTTAAAGAAAGGTTCAAGAACTTCAATGCATGTTTTGAAGATATTTATAGGATACAATCAGCTTGGAAGGTTCCTGATGCTCAACTTCGCGAAGAGCTTCGAATATCCATATCTGAGAAAGTGCTCCCTGGATATCGTGCATTCTTAGGAAGGTTTGGGAGTCAGCTCGAGAGTGGAAGACATGCTGGGAAATACATAAAGTACACTGCAGATGATTTGGAGAACTACTTGTTGGATCTCTTTGAAGGTACCCCAGCCATTCTGAACCACATGAGAAGGAAAGGTAATTAGGAAAACCAGAACTATTAACAGGTATGCCCCCTTGCCCCCGCCAATGTTGGTGGGAATGGATTGCACCTTTTATCCAGCTTGGTGTTGTGCTGTTTGTTTTCTTGTTTCTTTTCTCCGTTTTTTTCCTTTTACTTTTTGGTGAAGGTAGACGTACCTCCTCTATATACTGTAATAAACTTTGTACATGTATCATAGGTCCTTGGTGTGTAAACTTATATCATGGTTCATGTATTTATTATCATGAATGCATTTTACAGTTTAGCTGAAATGTGGCCATGTGTCTGCACATCTCGCTACTAGAGATGTAGTTGATTATCTTGTGTTCTGCTGTTTGGTTGGTTTTCTGGTTGTTTGCCATTTAACTGCTTTAGCTGCTACGGTTATTTGTTGTTTTACTTGTAAATGCATTTAAGTCATTTCCTGCTTATATGTGATTACTCTGTGTAAACCGTTGTTATTGCTAAGATGAGTGAGATTAGGACAGTTGATTCAGCAGTTTGAGATTCGAGAAAGTAGTAGTTGGATGATGTTGATAAGCACCTCCACTGAAAAAGGTTAGGCAATCGAGCTTGCTTCTAGAAATGAAATATGTAGGATCTGCAAGTTAACGGGTGGTCTTACAGTTAGCAGACCTGTATGCTTAAGCATGTGTTGTGACCATCGTTTTCATATATTCCTTTGATAGGGAACACTCTTACGAGCATGATGATAAAGTTTTGCCTATATACATAATTATACGTGTTGCCTGGCTACACGAAGCATAGAATCTTGTATCGGTTCTAGGATTTGTTGTGACCATCGTTTTCATATGTAGGATCTGCATATCTTTCTATTGATATCTTTGACAGTACTCGTATTATTCTACTTACTCCCTCCATCCCAAAATACTTGTATTTTAAGCAAATTGTGTTAAAGTCTTATGGGAAACTATTTTGAGATAAAAAAAAAATTATCCTTGGTTGCAAGCTCAATATTAAAGTTAGCTGAGATTTGTAGTAGTAATTTGTACTGCACGTATATTTTTGATAGAGAACTATAGGTAGGTATTTTACTCTTCTGATCAAGGTTCTAAAAAACGCTAGGCGGTCGGTCGCTAGGCGCCGCAGGGGCGCCTAGCGCCTTAGCGGGGCCTAGGCGGGGCCGAGAATTCAGAAAAAACTATAATATCCTAGACGGGACCTAAGCGTTTCATGAACGTCTAGCGCCTAGGCGGCCTAGACGTGGTCTTTTAGAACACTGCTTCTGATAGAGTGAGAGATGGCTGATTGCCAGATTTAAGCAAACCTGGGATAATCTAAATAGCTTAAAAGTACAGCCAATTAGTCATTTTGGCAAGCAAGATTTACTGGCCCCTTTTTCTTGGTATATGTAGCTGATCAAGAATCATGCTCCTGAATCCCATAGGTATACTCCTATATGGGAAGAAGATGACAAATAGTTGTTAACATTAGAAATTTAGAATTCAACGCGAATATTTATATTCATTATTATAAAAGCAACTCTGGTAAGCCTATATTCCCTGACATGTTTTATTTTGTTCTCCCTCCATCCCTGGCCAAGTTCGACTTTTTTGGTCAACACAAACACAGGTGAAATTTGACCAAAAAAGTCAAATATTGCCAATATAAATATGACAGAGGGAGTACTGTTCTCGGCTTAACTCGGTTAAATTGATTGAGTTGTCCGATTTCTCTTCAAATTATTATCGGTGAATTAGCAAGCTTGGCACTGTGGGTTCCTTTCCAATACTATGTTGGTGTTCTTATAGCCAAGGAACATGAGAAAGAAGGAATTGATGATTTTTTGTGTTTCTTGAGGTCCATTTCATTAAGGAGAAGATCATGTACCGTCTCTCTCCCAAAATGATCTTCTCATTTGTCACTTTTCATTGTCCCAGAAAGTTTTTCACATTTCTTAATCTTAAGCTTAAAAGTGGATAAACAAAACAAGACTGGTGAAGCAAGTGTTCATATCCTTAAAAAGATTGAATAGAATGTGAAGATAATTTTGGGACGGAGAGAGTATTTGATTTGTATAAATTAGTCAAATGTGAAGATGATTTTGGGAGTCTCAGTAGTAACACCTGACTGCCCTATGGTCTAATTTTACTGGGTTTTGAAGCTTCTGTATTCATATGCCATCTTAGCATCTGACATTTGTTTTTTTATATATATAATTTTTGTGTTTGGCTCTCGTGATAAACATGGTGATGTTCTTAACTCATCAAGCTAGCTGACATCTTGAACACAATTTTCACATGATGTGTGCCAAATCAAATTTTTGAAAATGAGATAAATAAGTCATTCAAGTGAAGCTTGTTTAAATTAATATACAGAAGGTGATAAAAAGCCATTAATTCTGATAATTATCAGTTTTGCAACTGTCTCTACAAAAAATCTGACTTCTCCGTCCGTTCTTTTCTGAACCACCCTATCCGTTCATCACACTGAGTGCCGACAAATCCAGTTCACCTGTGTATGACCACAAAGGGTGTCAAAGCTCTACCGATCAAGTTATAATGCTATTGCATTCCCAATCCCAAGACTGTTCAAACTCAAAACCTTCTGTTAAGATAAAACAACCCCTTATCAGATGATCTAAGCGTTTTGTGATACACTGATACTGCCAGGCTGTTTATATGGAACAAACAAGAAATATGGTTGAGAACCAAAGTGAAGTTGTAACTAAATGTTCACGGGCCTGCTTATAGATGTTTAACAAATGAGGAAGCACAACTAGCTTTAAGGCCTTGCGTGTTGTTGAACGTTGCAATGGAAAATATCCTCTTGACATTGCGTAGGTGACAATGCCGTTGGAGTGAATGAGGAATTTCTCATGCCATGTCCCCCTCAGTTGGAAGACAACCATCCAGGGCATCAGCCATGCTTTGGTCCTCCTATACTACCTCCGTCTCAATTGAAATCACACATAATAACTTCTTAGATAATCCATTACATACTACACACTTCAAAAAATAGAAATTTATAATACATTTTTTTTTATTTAATGGGTCTCACTTTCTCACTCACATCAAATTTCCGCTCACGATTCCCTATCATATTTTATCTCTCATATGTCTCTTTAATAATCACAACCCCTACTACACTAACATATTCTTTTAATCCTCAAAGTCATGTGTAAGTCAAATGTGTAGTTTCAATTGAAACGGATGAAATGTTAATTTTGCTCAACAAGATGTACTAACAATATGCATAGGAGTCCAGTTCCAAATTCCAAAATGAGAGGCAAAAGTATGGCAGGTGAAGACCACTCAAGTCTGTATGTGTTGGCACTAGAGTAGTGCATAGCGTTATCCCACATCGCCTACTTATTACAGCGCTGAGAAATGAAGCCCCGAATAAAGCAAGCGGTCTTAGAAATGGAAGAAGCACGCAGCCACGCGGTGAGCACAAAGCGAACTATTCTTTCGCCTTTTACTAAAGAATACCGTGTGCTCGCCGCTCTAAGTGGCATACGCCTATTTTTGGAGAGGTCTTTCCTTACTGGGAAGCCCTCAACCCCATTTTAGTAAAATGTTTTAATATTTGACTATCTGCACTTTCTAAATATTTTTTTACTTCATGGTATATTTTATTACTTCATGGTATAGGGATTTAAATTTTAGAAAAGAATGTGATTTTTAAACTTGAAATTTGGTGTAAAATTTAACTTTTTGAGACAAAAAAGGGAATGTAGGTATCATCTTGAATGTACAAACTTCATCACAGCCAGACTGACATTCTGTGTCCATGAAGACGAGCATATAGAACTGGAAAAACTTAAGCAGTTGGAATGTCTTTGGAACAAGACTTATATAGCCACACCAAGGCTGAAGCTTCATTAATTACAGTGACTGCCTGGGGCCTCAACCTCAACTCAACAGCCAGATAAAAACAAGGAAAAACGAAAACAACTAAAAAAAGAAAATGATATGGAATCCATACACGAACTCAGTTAGAAAAACAGTTTGATCATGGCACAGCAAGTTTGAATCTCTTCTTTAGACTCTGCTGTTAGGAGGGAGAGGCAACACTCCATCAAAGAAATCACCAAAGTAACCACGAGGCTCATGTACTAGCTTCGATATTATATCTCTCAGCGTAATCACCCCTTCTACATTCCCTTCATCATCCACCACATAAATCCTATGGATTTTCATCGAGTCTAGCTTTATGATCACTTCTTTTATTGTGTTGTCTCTTTTGCACGTAACCATTTCGCTCATCATCGGTGATGATTTATGGTGCTCATCCAGATAATTTCTGACTGCTGTCAAGAAGTTCTTTGCTGTTATCGACCTGTAATAAAATTGGGTAATTGTTTAATATTTGATACAGACCCTTCAATTTACTAATAAATCAGTTTTTATATTAAAATAATAAAATAATTGTTGCTATTAGAGCTCCCACACAATGAATAGGGTCCAAAAAAGGGTGATTTAATTGTCTGGAATAAATGGTCAAATGTAGATTAATTTTGGCAACCAACCTGTAATCCTTGTAGATCTCTGGTGCCATTAGAAGATACTGGACATCTCTGATGCTTATATTACCTACAGCCTTGCTTCCACCACTTTCAACCACTGGGACCCCACCAACTCCCTTCTCCCTCATCAGTCTAAAAGCCTGTAACACGGGCTCATCTTCTTGGACCTGCAAGTCAGAAGAGCGAGCATTGAAAACTCATACTAATTAAGTTGCAAATGCGGTGACTTTACCGATGGATTTCTTCGTTCAGGCTTTACACTCATTGGTTTCTGATTCTTTGCTTGAGTAGCATTTCATATAACATAAATATAAATAAATATATATATATATACTCCCTCCGTCCCACACTCACTCCCACTCGAATTAGAACAAATTTCCATTTTTTTGTGTCCCATTCGAATTAGGACAACCCAAAAATAGAAGTGTTTTATTTAATGGGACCCACATTCACACTCACAACAATTTTCCACTCATTATTCTCTAACCCACTTTCTCTCTCCTACTTTACTTTTCATACTCACAACACCTATTCCACTAACACTTTTTCCTTAATCCCCGTGCCCAACCTAAAAATCCTAATTCAGATGGGAGGGAGGGAGTATATGTATACAGAGGTGAAACGGAGCTTTTAGTAGAGTATGACATACCTTGACAACTCGGTTAGGTTTCATTAAAGGAAGACCGAGTTCAGAGAGTTTCTTGGAACCCCAGTTCTCAAACCACTGAAGATCTGCACATTCCTCTAACATGTGGATGACAGCAGACTGGGTGATGATAGTATCAATCTTTCTTTCCCCTAAATCAACTATTGGAATACTTTTCATCCTGTAATTTGATAGCAGCAAAAGCATGGTCAAAACAGAGTTTGATTTCTGCAATGCTAGAAATGGAGCCCAGCGGAATGACCCTGCAATGTCTCGAACCTGTATATCAATGAGTTCATGTGTTTTAGAAGTTTTACGCAAGAGAGAAGATGTGAAAGAATCTGGACAGTGTAAGATCTTCACTCTTCAAAGAAAAACTTTATGCAACTCCACAAGCACAAACCTTTGTGTTTTTATAGAAGTCAGAAGAAGTCAACAGCTTAAAAAAGTTTCCAGCAGTTGTAGGCGATTCAGGCTGAGAACTCCTATATCTTGGAGAAGACATCCCACTGGCTGCTGCTGCAACAGCAGGTCCTCCTATATGTTCGTCAAGATGAGCTGAAAAGAAATCTATCTCTGCAGATCCTTCCTTCTTTTCTGACTGCAAAACGAAATTTTGAACGCAATTTTAATTTCTCACTTCACAATAGAGTAAAGAATGGATTTCTACAGCAATAATCAATAATCTTCACTAGGATAATTGGGGAAAAGACCGAACTGGAAACAAGTTTAGTTATTGACTGCATGCTTCTCACTTGAGGGCATGACGACTCAAAAAGAAAGGGAAAATGAAGCAGTAAAATTAAAGCCATTAACTTGCAAGTATTCCACAGACATGCTTTCTGCACGGGAGAAAAACCCTACAACTTGTGCTCAACTTTTTTTATTCCCCCAGTCCCATTTATATTGGTCACTTTTGACTTTTTTGGTCAACGCACGTGAACTTTGACAAAACATTAATGTCAATATCAGTGGCGAGCCAGGAACTTTTTCGGTCAGAATATTATAGACGTTAAACGTTACATGATAATATACAAATTTAATTAGGAAGGGGGTCAAAATTAAAATTTAGTGTTTTTTTTTTTGTTCAAGAAAAGGGGGTCAAAACTGAAATATTTCCAACATTTTAGTGCAAAAATATTATTTATTTTAATTTGAAGGGTAGTAAAATGTCAAATTTCAAAAAACAAGGGGTTCACCCCCTTGCCCACAATGTAGCCTCGCCACTGGTCAATATAGTCATCTTAGTTAAACTTTAAAAACATATCCTAATTAAGAGCTACGTGTATTCGAGCAGTGCACCTATCAAGAGTAAATCATTATAAAACAGGCACGTAATATGAAAACAACCTGATGCAGAATCCAGACGACAATGCCTGCAAATTCCACTATACCAATGTATCTATCAATCCAACTCGCATCCTCGGGTGCATCAACATCCACGACGGGGGCGCTAAGGATTTTATGTTTTGACAGCAGACGCACAGCTTCGGCCAGACTGGTGTCAGAAGTTATCTCAACCACTGGCATAATATTAGCAAAATTCAGAAGTAAGCTATAATAAATAAAAGAGCAGGAAAATTGAAATCTGAAGAGCCAAATCTAACAATCACCTAAATAATCATTTGAGCACATCAAAACTAAATTCATAAGCAAATAAAAGCGCTACATATACACAATCACATCCAAATGTATATGTACATATGACATCCCTTTATACTACAGGGCCATGAATACATCATAAATGTACAGTGGCCAGAGGATCAAAAGCATTCAAAGACCATTAATATCTACTCGAGAGTCAAACGCGTTCTGTTATTAATAGACTACGAAGGAAAGCGTGAAGAGATACCTAGAAGGAAAATATGAAGAAATATCATAAGTACCTCCTTAAAAAAATGAGTCACTCTAACAAAGGAACGGATAGTCAATTTGGAAAGAACTTGTTGTCAACCGCTTTCAGATATCAATCTAGCGGATTCGCAAAGGAAAAACATGCATCAGTGTTTACGTATTTGATTTAGAAACGAAAAACTTGCATCCGTCTTTTCCAGATATCAATATATTTGATTCAGAAGGGACGAACTTGGAAGAGAGCACAATAAATGTTGTCTACTTGAAAGATTAGGTTCCCCATTGTCCTAAGAGCGGATTCGATTCCTATCGATTCAGGATCACATCAGAAGGAAAGTAAGCAAATAACAAATACCACGACTATTTGAGAATTCAGATAGCTTGTGAAAGTTATGTGGATTATAACATTCTTCCTATACAAAACAGAGATGTGGCCTTTCTTCCACATATCTTAAAAATCAACTAGTAAGTAGTACGGAGTATTATTTCGTGCAATTAAATTAAACAGCCAAAGAGATGATATATCATTATGAATGTTCATCCTAGTCCGACCGGAGGAGAGATCAGACAGTGTACATAGCAAAAAATCAACTTAAAATTAGCTACAAAAACATCTTCTTAAGCTTGCAATCACACGTACAAGAGAAAGAAAGTCAAAATCGAAATCGAAACTAACTGAAGGATTATTATTCATTAATTAAAAACATTTATAGCATCTTACAATTTCAATATGGGACATACATATGATTTACTAAAGTTAATAGTAGTATGTATCTTATTCGTTCAAATACAGTAATTTGAAAGAGATGAAATTAATTACTAGTAGTAAAGTGAAAATTAGTGATGGAGAAGGAGATGAGGGGAGTTAGGTTAGGTATACCTTGAGAAGAAGGAGCGTGGGGAAAAGAAGAAACAGGAACACTCTCAAAACAAGCGTTGAGCTTCTCCGTCGGAGTCAGCTGCGGCTCCTGTATATCCCATAGCTCCTCCACCTCCATTCCTAACTTCGCTTCCGGACTCCGCGGACTCCCTTCCTCCATCATCATATTCACCATCTTCACTACAACTACAAATCTCTCTCTCTCTCTCTCTAAAAGCAAACAAACAAACTCACTCTGATTGATTTATTCGAATGGATACAAAAATTGGATCAAGAGCTGGAAAGAGAAAGATGGCTACTAAAAAGGCTCTGATTGGGGGACGTGTTACTCTACAGCAGGTGTTCCGTAATCTAGGCCGTTGATGGAGTGAGATTAACACGTGGCGGATTTTGATTTGATTGGTGTGGGTCCAAGTGGTTTGACGTACTATTCGCTCTTGCTTATCCACAGCCGGACCAATTATTTAACTATTATTAAGGCGGGCTTGGAGTAACGAACTTATCCGATTATTAATCGCTACCATAAAACCGTGGGCGTTCTCTAACATGCGCCTTGTGCGTTGTTGACGATGCCCGGGGGGACTCCTCATCTGAGTGTGCGTGGTGAATTGGCAAAGCGATAGGGATATGTTTGACACGTGGCGTTGCTTTTCTTGCATGTCGGTATTACTAGTCATAAGCTACGTGTCACGATGGTTTGAGCCAGCGGTGAAGTCATGAAATTTTGTCTAAGGGCAACTCTAATGCAAAGGTACCAAAATTAAATTTTAGTACCTTTGGAACACTATTCATTGGGTACCAAATGTTCATCTCCAATGGGAAGAGTTAAGTAAAGTTACCAAAATCATATTTATTTTTTATATGTTATTTATTTACATTTAAATATTTTCATTAATTAGATATTTTAAATAATTAAATATGAATAATTTTAAATAATAATTAAATAATTATTTAATTTTAAAAAAATAATTTATATTAACATGTGGCTTGTTCTCATTCGTTCGGTATTATACACCTTTGAATAAAAAAAGAATTAAAATTTGGAAGTTTTAAAATTAAATCATCATTTAATTTGAATAAAAAATAAATAATTTATTTTGACATTTCACATGTAAAAGGTTTTAAGTGTTTACAACAAAAACAAATAAAAAATTTCATGGGTGTAGCAACAACAAAGAGTTAGGCAAGGTACCGAATTTGGTACCTTCCTTAACTCTTTATCAAATTTTGGTACCTCACCTTTTTACCATTGGAGACCTTAACTTTTTGAGGTGGGTATCAAAATTTGGTTTTGATACCCACCATTGGAGATGCCTTAACAGGGGCAAAAATTGTACAACATAACTATTTTAACTGTATGTTTGTCAATGTGGAAAAAAAATTAAATTCTAATCTATTATTTTTGTTATCTTAAAAGGGAACAAATTGCACTAAATCTAAAAAATATTGTAAATTGTGCACTAATAAACTTTTATTTTTAAAAAACTAATGGGGGCAATTACCCCTTTTAGCTTGCATGTAACTCCTAGGGATGACCAACGCCGATTCTGGTTCCGGTTCGAAACCGCCGGTTCAGGTTCGCCATTTATGTGAACCTTAACGGCCCTTGGTTACACCGGTTCCGGTCATCACAATCCGGTTCCGGTACGGTTCCGATTTGGTTCCACACTATTTTTTTTTTATTTTTTTTTTTTTCATACAATAATGAATAAACAGGTTAAAATTTATTAAAAAACAAGAGATTTTTATTTTATCATACAATAATGAATGAACATGTTAAAATTTAAATGTCAAACCGGAACCGGACCGGCATTTCCATTAAAAACAATAAAAATAAAATTTATTAAAAATCAAGAGATTTTTATTTTATCATACAATAATGAATAAACATGTTAAAATTTATTGGAAAACAAGGGATTTTTATTGTTTTTAATGGAAATGCTGGTCCGGTTCCGGTTCGCCATTTATGTGAACCTTAACCGGCCCTTGGTAACACCGGTTCTAGTTACTCCGGTTCTAGAAAATGCACTTCCATAACTTCTTGCAACAGATGTGGGTTATTTGATGAAGATGAAAAGCATCTCTCCCTTACTTGTCAATTTTCGAAAAGCATATGGAACCAAATCCAAACTAAAATTCCTGATCCCTTACCTTTAAACACAAACCAATATCTTTTATCTTGGTTTAAAGATTGGAGCTCAAAACCTACCCCCTTAGATGATATCACATATATAGTGTTAATTTTTTGGGAGATTTGGAAGAATAGAAATGACATTATATTCAACCTTGAAAACCCAAATATTGACGACATCATCAACCTAGCCTCTCAAAATTTCATCCGATCCAGAAACTCAAAACACCTCAAAAATCCTCCTCTTCAAAACCTTTCTCTAAACCATCCTTCAACAACTTTGAGTCTTGATTCATTGAATGGAAAGACTCTTGAAGAATACATCAAAAACCCTAGTTTAGGTAATTCAAACATCATCATCACTGATGGCTCCTGGAAAAAGAATGATCGATGGGCAGATCTAGGATGGGAACTTTGGGACAAACAAAAAGGGAGGCTAGCTTTTGGAAAAATATCTTGCAAAGCAGTTTCTCCTATTCAAACAGAATGTCTGGGTATTTTCCACAACATTACAAAAATATCACGATCTTGACAGACTCAAAGAAAGCCCGAAATTATATTCGGAACAACCCAAAAGAAGACTACTCTCTGGAAGGAATCATCGACGACATAAATCTCTTCATATCGGAATGTAATAATTTTAGTATTATTAAAGTTGATAGAAATGTTGTTAAATTTGCGCATAAAAATGCCTCTAGTGCTAGAATTATGTACCAACATTTTATTGGCATTAAGCCTTTCTTTCAATGATATAAAGTACTCCCCCTGTCCCTAAATGAGTGTCCATTTTCAAGAAATCTTTGTCCCAAAATGAGTATCTTTTTTTAACATAACTTTGTCCCTAAATGTTTTTTTTCGAAAATTTTTTCACCGGTTTCTTTATACGTGCAAAACTAAATGTTTGGAAATGAGATTACAAGATTATATATGAATATTTGCTAGCAAATTGTACATAAAGTTGAGATTTTCAGTGTCCCTTAAAATGAAATTTGGACACTCATTTAGGGACAGAGGTAGTAGTTTAATTGTCAAAAAAAAAAAATTGGAAATAAAATTCCTTTTGGAAAAACAATTTCCTTAAATTAGTCGTTGGGTAAATACTGAGACGGTTGGAGCTCGGATATTATAAGGCCAATTCCCTCGTTCTCAAATTTATTGCTACTAAATATAAATGTACGAGGATTAAGAAAATATGTTAGAAAAGTAAGTATTGTGAGTGAGTAAAAGAGATAAATAAGTTAGTAAATAATTATTGTGAGTGGATAAAAAATAAAATATTAAATATTATTATTTTAAATAAATACTCCCCCCGTCCCAGCACAAGTAGGACTAGAGGAGTGTGTACAATATTTAAGAAAAATTATTATGTGTGTGGTAGAGAATGAAGAGAGATAATGAGTGGGGTAAATAGTAGTGTTAGTTGAATAAATTGAGTGGTGAAAATGAAGAGAGAGAATGAGTGTAATACTCCCTCTGTTCCACTCGAATTAGGATTTTTGGGTTGGGCACGGGGATTAAGGAAAAAGTGTTAGTGGAGTAGGTGTTGTGAGTATGAAAAGTGAAGTAGGAGAAAGAAAGTGGGATAAAGTATAATGAGTGAAAAGTTGTTGTGAGTGTGAATGTAGGTCCCATTAAATAAGACACTTCTATTTTTGGGTTGTCCTAACTTGAATGGGACACCAAAAATAGAAATTTGTCCTAATTCGAGTGAGACGGAGGGAGTAAATAGTAGTGTTGGTTGAATAAATTGAGTGGTGGAAAATGAAGAGAGAGACTAAGTGGGGTTGAAACATTTCCATTTTAGACAGTCTCACTTTTGATGTGACGGACCAAAAGAGAAAGAAGTTTCACTTCTGCTGAGACGGAGGGAGTAAAGTAGAGTGTGTAGAGTGTGTTTTGGGGGAAACTAGTTCCTCCATAAGTTATAAAATATCTTTTTTTTTTACCCTTATACCCTAAACATGAAACCCTAAAACCTAAACCCAGCTTTTCATTTCAATGAAAAATGGAGAAAAAGTTACAATAATAGTGTTCTTTTGCAGTATTATTCCAGGGGTACTTTTGTCATTTGGCAATGAAAATTAAAAAAAATAAATTAATAATAAAACAGAAGGAAAATGGGTTTGGTTGGCAGTCCGAAGCCCACTGGGTCAGGCAAGCCCGGGTTGGGCCTGAAACCCACTACCCCGCTCTCTTTGGGCTGGGCCACAAAATTAATGATGAAGTATCAACAGTTTACAATTTTATTATGAGAAATAAATTTTCATAAAAGAATGATCAATTTTCAATATAAATCTATCTTTTTCCAAACGAATGGTTCTTTTTTTATTTAGAATAAGATTCGCACATACAAGCTCAAATCATCTTGTCATAAACTCTCTATAGATCCGTACAAATCTACCAAGAACATGCAAACAGAAAAGAAAAGGAAATAGAAACAAATCTTAGACCCTTTACTTGTTTAATCTTTCGTAAACCACTGGAGGTCATCCACATTCTCGACCATAGTATAACACGGTTTAATCCAAGCTCTACTGCATCGTGGATTTGAAGGATATTCACTGCTGCAGTATTTTCCATCGTAACTCCGAAACTTTTTGGTTGACATATTATAAAAAATACCGCTAGAAACACCGTCAGTGCCTTGATGAAATATTGGAAAATAAATTTTATTTTTCATCCCTGATACAAGACTAGTATAGTCCAGTATTGATTTTCCGTTGCTGCTGACATAGAGCCCTGAATCTGCTATGCGATCAACCTCCCTCCATAGCTTTGTCCCTGCATTAAAACGACGCACCCGAACTTGACAATCAGGAGTCAAATAAACAGCCATAAGTCCTCTATCATATACCATGGCATATGGACTACTTGTTTCTGTCCTTCCATCATCCCAATAAAATTCTTCCCATTCTTGCTCTTTGATATTAAACTTACCTATACCCATCTCTCCAAGGAAATAGCATGTTTTCCCGTTAGATATAAACGGACTGCAATAAGCATCACCAGCCAAAAACTGTTCCCTCTCTAGAAGACTCTCATCCTCCTCATCATCGTAATCGAAAGACCAAGATGAATCCCCGGGTCTAAGTGTCACAACTGTCGGCTTATTGGCGGTGCCAAGATCCACAATCCCAATAACAATGCATCGAGGAAAGGTAGGAGCGCATGAGAAAGTCATTGTTGATATCTTTTTAACGGAAAGAAAAGGGAGATCGATTTTCTCCCGGGTTAAAGGATTGAAAAAAAATAACTCGTCGAATCCATGAAAGAGTAGTAGCCAGCCATCATTGGATGATACGATCGAAGCATCCGACAACTCTGGAGTGGACATGGTGTACGTCGCATTCAAAATGGGGTGATAAAATTCTAGTACATCATCACGTAAAGAAGCTAGATGGGGGGAGTGGGCCAGTGAGGAGTTGACCGGGAGCGGAAAGTTATAGGGTTTGGGGATTATTGATCGCCATGATTTACATATTGCATTGAAAGCGGCAAGGTCTCCCGCAAACAACCTAGATTTGATCTTGGTTAACAAATCGTGCTGAATATTGGACCACTCCTTCTTGCTGCAAAAATCAAGAAGAGAAAAGTAAAAAATCAGTAAAGAAAGAAAGAAACCCTAAACCCTAAACTCTAAACCCTAAACCCTAAACCCTAAAAAAGAAAGAAAGAGAAAAAAGGAGAGAAAGAAAGAGGACAGATCTCGTGTGCTTACCCATCTTTCTTTTTTTTTCGCATGTTTGTTTCAACAAGAATCCCATTTTGATTATGCATGTTTGTTTCAGCAAGAAAAGATCAGAGAGAGAGAGAAAGAGAGAGAGAAGGTGTGTAGGTGTGTACGTGAAGGAGGAGGCCGACTCCCTCACTTTTAATGGATTTTATGACCGTTAGTGCGGTCGAAGAAGGAGAGCAATGTGGTCAAAAGGAGAGGGGTGCGGTCAAAGACGGAGGGGCAGTTTCGTAATCTTTTAAATTAATGAAGGAATATGTGGTCAATTCAACTTAGAATCACGTGGAAGGCTCGTGCACATGGGAATCATCGTGGATGAAGAATTTAATGTTATTTCTTATTCCTTTTATCGTTTCTTCGTGTTTCTGTATTTCAATTCCGTACTAAATAGTCCCTGTTTCATTGTGTTGATTTAATCCAAATTGTCGATGCTAACGAAGAATTGATTTGATCGTCTGGAAAACTCCTTGGAAGAATTGAAGGTGATGATAATGGAGTATTCATCTCAAAAGGCTCAGTCACAGGAGGAGAATGAGGCTCAAGCACAGAAGGAGAAGGAGGTAATTGATGATTCTGCTGATGCTAGTTTAATTTCAGAAGATCCTACTCAACTGGAACCTGTGAAGATAGTTGATATGGATAGGACAGTGGATTTTGCTCGATCGGAAGACAACAATCACGTGGATGGTCTAAAGGGGGATAATGCAGATAATATTAATGTGGAATCTCCTTCAGTAATCTCAGAAAGTGCACAGAATGATCGAATTACAGAGAGAAAGTTAACTACCATATGGCACTCCAACTGTTCGATGAAATTCCTAACAGAGACAATGGGAAAATGGCTCAAGTCAGGTAATCCTCAATCATACCTTGAACTTCCAAGTCTCTGTACAATTGTATTTGTTGGAAATGTAAAATGAAATTGTGAGAAGTAATGGTTCGTCATAATCATATTCCTGGCATTATGGTTGAATTTAGAGAGTCTAGAAGAAAAATCATGGAGGATATGCTTGGCGTAGTAGGTAAAATGGAAGAGGCTACCCCCCTTGAATTTTGAACATGCTGAAAATATATTAACTGGTTCGCTAGCATCATGTGAGCTATGGGATCCAGGAGGGTGCGCGAAGAAAACCGAGCCTTGTTCGTCATCTATTAGTTTAGTGAATAAGTACAAATATTCTGTTATGAATGGTTGCATGAACCCTCCAAAACCCCCTAATTTATCCCCCATTTTCATCTCCCTTTATTTCCCCCAAATTCTTCATTTCATCAATCTTGTACCCTTCCTTTTCGATTTCAGGTGTTAATCATCGGTTGATTGCTCACTTGAGCCCTTCGATTTTCTACAGGTTTGATCATTATTTTACTAGAGATTATTTACCCTGCCTAATTATTCATTCTGGGAGTTGATCGGACTAGGTTTTTATTTTTTTTTTGAATCAATCAGACTAGTCTTTAGTGGATTGAAAAGTATCCAATTTGGTATCTTGGGTAAAAAAAAAATTTGGTTTCCATATTCTATTTCTCTATTGGATCATTGAGTATACACACATATACATGTACTCGTATATAATGCTGGACAATTGATCAGTTGGAAAGAAACTAGAGACCCCTGAATTAGTTACAGATGATCCTGGCAAACCTTGTTAATATGATTTTTCTTTCTCTTCATATTTCCATGAAGTATTTTTTTCAGCATCAGTTCACAGATGTGTTTAGCTCCGTGTTTCTGTTATGGATTTCACTTTATTGACTATTGTATTTTGAAGTTATTCAGAATTAACTGAACAATGGGGAATACCAGACCATACGACAAGGACAATCCAGCTGAGAAAGATGGATTTGGTATCAACAATGGCCAAGATATTGGAGGAGGTGCTTTTATATCATCGACAAACGCCTTGCTTCCTGTTATTCCTCACGTAGAGAGCACGCAGCAAGAGACTACCCTGACTGATGATAGGATGATGGCTGATTTCATGATGCGCAATAGCTTTCCGAATCCCGGAACGAATGCAATTTCCAGAAATATTAGTAGTAATCAGCTGAGAACTTCTAGCGTTTCTAATTTTCCATTTCCTGAATACAACTTGAGAGGAGTTCCACACCATTCCAATCAAGATTCAATGATGATGGCTCATAATGTAATGAGCAGAGCTGGTTTTAGTAGCATCCAGAACCAGCCAACCAATAGGAACTTTATGCTCAGGAGGAATGCAGCTGAAGGTCATCAAATGGTGAATCAAGCTGGAGAGACAAGAATTAGTAATTTTAACCGTCCACAGAGGAATGGAGATTTCGGTAGCTTAGGGGGTAGTAATTCATATATGATGTCATATGCCCAAAACAGCGGACAACCACAATTGGGTAACCATGGGAATGTCGATAAAGAGCAATGTGGGCTTCTGGAAAAAGTTGATGAGAAGTTCGTCAAGGTCAGTGAAGACCGACGTGGGGTTCAAGAACAAAATAATGGGAGTTTTCTAAATCTTGGGAGCGGAGGTAATCAAACTATATATAAACCCAAATATAGTCCCCAAGAGATCGCTAACAAACTGGAAGAATTTGCTCCACCTTCACATGTTCAACAAACTGCAAGAACTTTCTCTAATTTAGGGCAGAATTTGGATGCTGACATTCCAAGCTTCCAAACCAATGCCCAGGGTTTCCTAAATCCAGTGTGCGATGCAGATGACCTTGCCTTTTTCAATAATGACACTGAAGTCGTAGGTAGTGGAAATGGTGGTGGGGGTTCAAGCCCATTTCAAGTTATACAGAGACCACAATATGCTATGCAGCAATATATGCCTACACCTGGCGGTATGAATTTAAGCTCTGTAAATAATTGGAATACAGATTTGGATTGTAGGATCCTGCAAAATAATCAGCCAAGGCCATCAGGGGAACTTGGGGTCAATTTAGCTAGGTTCCACAATTATAGACAAGTTGATTTGCCTCAATCTGCATCTGAATCTGATAAGCCTGCATTGATCCCCTCTCGGACACTTGTTGACATGCGCAATCTTTATGTTTCAAGTGCTCAGAGAGTTGTAGAGTCTGCTATGAATTCTCCTTCTTTGACACTCGGTGCCAGCTCTGCCAGGTTAAATCGTGCAGGTGAGCTATTATTGTTGCTTGTTCTTTATTTTTGTTGTTATTTTTCTTTTGTTTTCCACTTTCTGACTTTTCTTTTGTTTTCCACCTCCACTTGCAGCTATTTAAGAACAGAACACGCTATGTATAAATCATTAATTTCACTATCACCACACGCTATTATAATAAATCATTAATCCATTTCTTTAATATTAGTGTTGTAATTTGAAACTTTAGTGCCTCCATTCTAGGATTTAGGTATTACCAATATTTGAATAAATTTGGACCATGTGATCATCATTGTGCTCCTACTGCCAAACTGAAAAATTGCTCTTGTAAAGAGAAGTGATAGTATGATAAATGGGTGGTTAGATTTTCAACACATGCATTTTTCCTCCAGATGAATTGCAATGTACGTTTTACCATTTCATTTGCACTTCAATATATAGAAGGCAGAAAACGCCTTAAACGCCTCACAACTCACTAGTTAGATCATGTAGTTCCTTTTGAATTGGTAAACTTTTTTGGACTTATGTTTAACGGTTGAAGAATTTCTGGAAACATCTTGGTTATTGCGGGTATCACAATTAGATGGCTGCTGTGAACAAGTTGAGACATCATTCTTTTTTTTTCTTTTGGGCTTCGATCAAAATATCTTGCGAACTTGAATAATCTCTCTTTGTAAACATTTGACATTTGTTATTTTGAGATTGCTGTCCTCTACTCTGCATGACCTTGTAGGTAAAAAGAGAGTAAGTGAACTCCTGTCCGTTAGAGGTTGTAGAGGTGGTGACTATCATCAGACCAAATAAAAGCACCCTCTAATTTAACTTGGTGGTAATTGCGATAAAGAGGTCATGTACTGGATCTGTTAGTTTATCTTTATTACAATTTACCACTATCTTATAAATATAGAAATGCACCTTGGGAACAAGTTTGGACGATCTATACCACTTCGATGCAGAAGAATCTATAAATTCGTTGATCAAGAACAGAGAGGGAAGAAACAATTGAGAATTGCAATTATCTATACCCGGAACCTAACGTGATTAATGGTTTTGAAGAATTGGTTAAGCTACACATTTAAGAAGTGCTATCTTCTCTGCAACTGACATCCTTTTCATGGGGTTTGCAGGACCATTAATCACAGGTTTAGGGGAACATGGTGGAAGTCAAGCTTCTCAGAATAGTGGAATTCCTCAGATTGTACGTTCTCAACCACCCGGTAAAGGATTCCTACCATATTGCCATTTTGTTCGCTCATGCCTCATTTGTTTGGTTATGGAGGATATTATGTGCTCAGATGTTAATTACTCCCTCCGTCTCAAAATAAATGTCGTTGTTGACTTGTGAACGTTTTTAAGAAACATGCTTTAACTATGTGCAGAGGCGGAGCCACCTTGATGCCAAAGGGGGCAATTGCCCCCATTGATTTTTAAAAAGTAATAATTTATTAGTGCAAAATTTACAAAAAATTGGGAGTTTAGTGCAATTTGTTGAAGTTTGCCCCCTTTGAGATAAAATTTATAATACACTAGGATTTTTTTTGCCCCCATTGATGAAAATACAGTTAAACTTTTTTTGTTGTGTAATTTTTGCCCCCATTGACGAAAATTTCTGGCTCCGCCACTGACTATGTGGTTAGGGTTACCTATTTCAGTGTTTCTTCCCTTTGATACTTTTAATCGATTGGTAGAGCCTGATCTGGTTTCATTTTTTCCCACCCAATCAATCAGAAAAGTTAAAAGTACTCAGTAAGCCTCTTCTTTGACAGGGCACCTTCTTTCTCATGAGAACATTGCTTTTCCAGCATCTAGGGGTTCTCCTTTTTCTCAGAGGACAGGGGTTCGTATTGCTTCGAATGGTGCTGCTCAAGGTGCAGCGAGTGGTCAGTTTCCAAAGAGGCTAGGCGTTGAAACGAATGCAAATTGGGTTTCTCAAGTGGCTGAGAGAGATCTTCTTCGTAGTGGAAGGGTACAGACAGATGGTAAGAGCATTGTCTGTATAGTACTCCCTCCGTTCCAAAATGAATGACCGTATTTGCTCTTGATCAAGAGCAAATTCGGTCATTCATTTTGGGACAGAGGTAGTAGTGATTTCCAAAGCTTTCAGATATATGAGTGTATAAGCTATCGGTGATCTATTTTCAGGCAGGCCATACCATCCTTCAGACACGAGATCCAATCTGTTGCCGAACAATCTTCTTACGGCTCGTCCTCCTCCTATTGGTATGTCTTATACTGTTGCAATACGATTAATGGTTCTTAAGCGATTCAAGTACTACTCCGTCCTAGAAAGATAGTCCTATACGGTTTGTGATAGTCAACACAAGTGAATTTTGACCAAACTTTAATGTCAATAACTATATTTGGATTTTCACTAGGATAATTAGATTGACTTTTATATTTGGTCAAAGTTCACTTGTGTTGACCATCAAAACCAATAACCAATAGGACTATCTTTCTGGGAGGGAGTATTGTCCATCAGGTTGGCCTGAAGGTGCTACACGTATTCAGTATCTAACGAACCTTCATAGACCAACTTCAGAACTAAACATTACTTTTTGTCTACATGTAAACTAGGTCGATCTTCAGCTGTACCTGTTCACCATTTAAAGGGTCCTCCAGGATTTGCTTCTACGAATGGTAAAACATTATAGTTTCTGTGTTCTTTACTTCCAATTTCTTTCCTCTCTTAAGTTCACTTCTGTTGCAACAGCTCATAGCAGGCCAAATCTTAAAAGAAGTGCAATGTGGTCCCCACCGGCTCCTCGGTGGGTCCAGCGCCAGAAGGTTGGGATACCTACTGGTGTTCATCCATCTGACCCACGTCGAGCTTTAGCTGTTCCTCCTATTCAGACAACTGCTCCTGTTGTTTCTCACTTAAAGTGGGAAGGTATCGTTTGAATCTACTTCTATGTATTTGATTATTACTACGTCCGTCCCCAGAAAGATAGTCTAGTTTCACTTTTATGGTCAACACAAGTGAACTTTGACCGAATTAATGTCAATCAAATCATCCTAATGAAATTATAAAATCTGTAATTGATGAATCATGAAGAGATATATTAGTAACATTTTTTAGAATTTATTAGACGTGTCCAATCCGGTTAACCGGTTATAACCGGCGGTTAGAAATGTAACATAGAACCAACCGGAACCGGCCCGGCTAACCGGATATAACGGTTAAGGTTAGGCGGTTAACCGGTTAACCGGTTAACCCGGTTAAACCGCCTAATTTTTAACCTTTTTTTTAAAAAAAAAAAAAAACTGAAAATGTAAAAAAAGTGACTTGAAATCTGGAAATTTAACTGAAAATGTCAAAAAACTAACAGAAAATTTGAATAAACTGGCTGAAGTCCTTACAAAGTAACTGGAATCGTTAAAAATCTGACTGGAAATATGAAAATAACGAAAAAAGTTAACGAAAAAAGTCTGAAAAAAACTAACTGAAAACTGATAAACTAACTGGAACCGTTAAAAAACTGACTGGAATTCGTTAAATAACTGACAGGAATCTGGAAACTAACTGGAATTTGTTAAATAACTGACTGGAAACTAACTGAAATTTGAAAATTAACTGGAGTCTTTGAAGAGTAGAGAGAGAAATATGGAGAGAAGTAGGTAGGGTAGAATTGTGGGAAAAGATTGGGAGGAGGGAGGGGATATTTATAGTATCAAAAAACTGGAAAAAAAACTTTTTTTTTTTTTTTTTCTGCATTATAGCCGTTTTTGGTCAGAAAAGTAACGGCCAAAAACTGACAAACTAGCCGTTTTGGACCTTTCTGGTCAACTAGCCGTTGGGAGGGGCCACACTGGCATTTCTGGAAAAACCGGTTTAACCGTTAACCGCCGGTCTAACCGCCGGTTATAACCGCCGGTCCAACCGGTTACTTAACCGACGGTTATAACCGCCGGTTTACCGGTTTGTGTAATGTCTAACCTTAACCGGACCGGCCCCATCCGGTTAACATCCGAAACGGTTAGCCGGTTAACCGGTTGGCCGGTTTTGACCGGTTTTGACCGGCCGGTTAACCGCCGGTTAGCCGGTTCCGGTGGAGAATTGGACACGTCTAGAATTTATCAGGATGATTAGTTAAACATTAATTTTTTTTTGTCAAAGTTCACTTGTGTTGACCGATAAAAGTCAAATGGGACTATTTTATCCGTGACACAGGGAGTTGTATCATGTAATAATCAATCTGCTTAAAATAATTGAAATGCAGGTAGTGATTCCCCACCACAAGCAGCAGGGGAGAAATGCTATATATGCAAGAGGGATCTTTCGTTCACGTCAGAAGGGCCAGTATCGCAGCCAGAGATGAGACCAGCTGTGGCGGTTCTACCTTGTGGCCATACCTTTCACGACGAATGCCTGCAGAAAATCACTCCTGAAGATCAAGCCAAAGATCCGCCTTGTATTCCTTGTGCAGTAAGTGAGAATTAGAATGTCACGCTAATCATCATAGTTTTATAAAGTTTCTATAGCATTTAAATACAGGATATATGTGAAGAGAAGTTGTTAAAACAGATAGGTGTAGTGGTTTATATAGATATTTTTTGTGGAAAAAAAAAGTAATAATGTAAGAGTGTATATGGAGAAGCCGACGGGTCGCGGTAGATTTGTAAAGGAGTGTATATGGTTAGCTAACCAATTTTGTTAAAAGGAGTAACAATAATCTTCTGTGGAAAATTGCTACCTTAAAATCTATGGCTACTAGTACCTTGCATAAGATTTTTACCTCAATTTTGTGTTATGAAATATGTGTGACAATTGAAGTTGAGGATTGTGGTATACAATCCACATTATTGGAGTATATCTATTTTTTAAATCCATTTTTCGTCTGTAGATTAATGCATGAAAAGGTATAGTCATGTATGTGGAGTGTGTACATATCAAGTAATGTGGGAAAGGATAAAAAGATGTTGATGATGTCAGAAATGATGGATTGGTCCTAGTCCGGCAGTGAGTATTATTCAGTTAATCAAGGGAATTTTTCCCAAAGGGCCCCAATCCCAGATTTAATTACACATAAATCCAAACCCAGATCAAATGTCAGATAAGGAGTTGGGTTGAGATCCAAATTTCCCATACACCCTTAGAGCTACGTTGACCAGTCAAACTAAATGCATAACTACCAAAATTACCCTCACTCTCAAACAAAACAAACCACTCCTCTCCCCTCAGTCACCACACACACAATCTCTCTCTAGGCGCACACACAAACTCTCTCTACGCACGCACAAACGGCGCACGCACACACACCAGCGCCGGCGCCTTTATCTTCTCCGGCGAACATCACCCCATGTCGAACCTCGTTTTCTTTCTCCGTCTCCGACGATCTCAGCCCCGGCGACTCCAGTTTCTCCGGCGAACAATAGGCTCATCTGCTCATTTACCAATCGTGCTCAACTCAGTCACATTTAAACCAAATTTAAACCCAATTGATTTGAGAAATTCAAATAGATCCCTATAGACCCTCAATTCATGTCATAAAATGGTGTTGTTATTGTTAACGTCTAAACTTAATTTTAATATTGTAAGAGTCAATTTGGAGAGTTAGCAATTATTGGCTTCAAATTAGTCAGACGCTTTAAGTGGAGTAAACTTGGATGCAAGGACGAGGAGGGGGGTGGGTCTATTAGCTGATTTTGACGAAATTTGGTTCACCCTTGTTTATAGCCCTATTTCTAGGGGTGAGCTCGGTTCGGTTTGATACGGTTTCTAGCTAAAACCGGTACCGAACCGCATCTTATCGGTTTCTAGCATTTGAGTACCGAAATGATTCGGTTTTAAATCGGCTCGGTGTGATCGGTTTCGGTGTCGGTCGGTATCGGTTCGGTGTCAATGGGCTGATTAAATGGGCCATTTAAGTTGGGCTTGCACCAGGCCCAAATTGAACTACTTGGGCTAAAAGAAGTGACGCAGAGGGTTAAAAGTCGGAAGCAGTATACTCCCTCCGTCCCAGCACAAGTAGTACTAGAGGGGTGGGCTCAATTGTTCTGGGACGGCCTAAAAGGGAAAGAAGTCATACTTGTGCTGGGACGGAGGGAGTATATATAAAAGAAAAAAACGACGACGTTCAACAATATCGGTTCGGTTCGGTATGTGAAATCGGGATTAGCGTGTGAAACCGAAACCGAGCCGCCAGATTCGGTTTTTAAAATTAAAAGAACCGTACCTTACCAATAGCTTATTGGTTCGGTTTTTCGGTGTCGGTTTTTTCGGTGTTTTCGGTGTTATCGGTTTTTGTCGGTTTTTCTGCTCACCCCTACCTATTTCAGCAGATTTTACTCTTGATTTCTCTCTCTCTCTCTCTCTGTGAGTTTCTTTTATTTAGATCTGCAAATTTTACTCTTTGATCTCTCTCCATAAACCATCATATAACTATTAGCCTCTGATTCATGGATTTATTACCTTTTTTGCCCATGGATTTATCACTTGAAAAGTATTTGCCGCTGATTTCACAATCATTTGGGGAAAAAACATGCATGTTAACCAAGCTCATGAAAGAAGCTTCTTGAATGCATCACCATAATTATATCAAATGTGGAATACACTAGAAAATTTTCTATTCATTCTTTCGAAAAGAAAAAATAATAATATTCGGTCTTATAATATGAAAAAAGTGACTCTTATAAGATGAAAATTGATTCTTAGTCTTATACTATATATATAAGACTCTATATTATTAATATAAAAGAATTTTTATGATTAAAAATGATTTTTTTTGTTAAATTATAAAAATGTGAAAAAAAATAACTCATATACTTCAATAATAAGAGAACAATTGGTCTTATATGTCAATTATAAGACTTTGACTGAGTTTGATAAGATAATATTAACCATTTTTTTTTCTCAAAATGTAAAAAAGTGAATATTTTTTTCTTCTTATATGTTAATTATAAGAGGTAGACATATCTTATGTATTAGTTATCAGAGTTGATTGTTGTTTGACCGAATATGAAAGTCAACAATAATAAAATTTTATTATTTTAATTTATTTTTGAAAAAAAAATGTGAGGAAATGACTTTTCTACTTCAGCTATAAGAGAAAAATTGGTTTTATACACTTTTTTTTTATAAGAGTTTGACCGAGTTTAACTGAGTTTGACTAACCTTTTTTTCCTAAAAAATGAAAAAATTGTTGTTGTTTTTTTACTTTTATATGTTAATTATAAGAGGTGGGCATGTCTTATATGTCTGTTATAAGAGTTTAAATGCCGTTTGACCGAATTTGAAAATATTTGACCAAATAATATTATTAATATTTTTCTAGAAAATGAAAAATCGAATTTTTTTTACTCTTATATGTTAATTATGTGTAAGTTATAAAAGATTGACAGCTGTTTAACCGGGTTTGACCAAATAATATTTTTTATTTTTTTCTAAAAAAAGAAAAAAGTGGTTTTTTTTTTACTCTTATATGTTAATTATGTGTCAGTTATAAGAGTTTGACTGCTGTTTGACTGAGTTTGACCATATTTGATCAAATATTATTATTATTTTTTCAAAAAAAATGATTTTTTTTCCTCTTATATGTTAATTATGTGTAAGTTATAAGAGTTTGACTGTTGTTTGACTGAGTTTGACCAAATAATATTTTTATTTTTTTCTAAAATAATGAAAAAAGAGAAATTTTTGACTCTTATGTGTTAATTATGTGTAAGTTATAAGAGTTTGATTGCTGTTTGACGGGGTTTGACCATTTTTGACCAAATAATATTATTATTGTTTTCTAAAAAATGAAGAGAGTGATTTTTTTACTCTTATATGTTAATTAGGGCTGTCATTTCGATCGGGCTACCCGTGACCCGACTCGGGTTCGACCCGAAATAAACATACTCGACTCGTAACACATGTGGAAAACGGGTCGAACTCGTCAAAGGAATGGAGCTCGTTTGATTAAACGAGTCGGGTCGGTCGTGTTCGGGTACTCGTGTCGTGTGGTGTGTTCGCGGGTTGCTCGAATTCGATTCGTGTTCGACCATCCCGGCATCAACCCGCTTAAATGAGGTGAGAGATCGACACATCCGATGCGTTTCTCTTGTTTTCATCGCCTCTATCAGCATTCGTCGGAGCGCCGACCAAAGAAAGGTAGGGATTCTCATGTACCGTTCTAAATTCTGCATAAAAGGCGTGATCTGCAACTCAAAAACTCAAAATTGTGGGTCGCTTTGAGGGTTTAGTTGGTTCACTGGATAAAAGATCGAAAATATAAATCGATTCGTCTTTTCCGTTGTTCTTAGAAAATAGACGAAGAGGAACATATGGTATGGTGAGCATTTATTGCATTAATTGAGGGCTTAATGAATTAATCTTTTAAAAAGGCTGTGTGAACCATTCTCAATTCTTCTGCATAGAAAAGAGTTTATTTTAGGCGCTGGGAATTACTCGAGGCAAACATCAATTAAGTAAAGCATTAAACGCATTTGTTTAGTGGGTCAATTTCCAACTATAACATCGTCTAAAAAAAAAAAAAAAAAAAACTTTGCTTCTGAAAGGCGCCGAACTCGAGCAGTGCAAGGGACTCGCCGAGCAATAGCCGGGCCGAGTTCGGCAACCATTTGAAGAGGCCGACTCGACTCGTCAATTACTCGACTCGAAAATTAAATCAACATACTCGACTCGTACTCGATGATACTCGACTCGTTTACACCTCTAATGTTAATTATGTGTCAATTATAAGAGTTGACTGATGTTTGACCAAATTTGACCTAATAATATAATTTTTGCTTCTAAAAAAATAAAAAGTTATTTTTTTTACTCTTATATGTTAATTATGTGTCAGTTAAAAGAGTTTGACTACTGTTTGACCGGGTTTGACCATTTTTTACCAAATATTATAAATATTTTTTTCTAAAAATATGAAGAAAAAAAATGAAAATTTTCGACTCTTATTGTTAATTACGTGTCAGTTATAAGAGTTTGACTACTGTTTGACCATATTTGACCAAATAATATTATTATTTTTTCTAAAAAAATAAAAAAGAAAATTGATTTTTTTACTCTTATATATAATTATGTGTAAGTTACAAGAGCTGACTAAGATTTGACAAAAAAAAATAAAGGTGAAAGGAGATATGAGGGCATTATAGTCTTTTTGCATCCTTTTGTTTGTGAGGGGTGTATGAAGAATTTTGTATCTGACTTTCCTTTTTTGGGAGCCTTTGAGTGTGGAAGTACATTCGGGCAAATAGGAAAGATTTGAGGATTGGGAGTGATCATCTCCAAATTAATTTGTCGTTATTATCTTATCTGTTGGGAAGGGTAGTGGAATCGAAATTGAGATCTCTCCCGAAGGAAGTCCCAAGCCTTATACCACTCAGCCAATGAAGGCTTGGGTGCATTGGGCCTATTAAAAAGGGTATTTAAGTGTGGACTGAAGGCTGAAGCTAGGAATATTTGTACTAAATTTTAGGATATTTAAGTTGATATGACTTAGGGCTGGCATGGTTGGTATACCGACTGTTTTCTTCATGTACCATGTACCAATCAAGTTTAAGTTGGTACACTAAAATAAGTACTGGTACCAACCGTCAAAATCGGTACACCAACTAAATTGGTACGGTTGGTATTGGTTGGTACGGTTGGTACTAAGCTCCTACCAGACATATATTGACTCAAAAAATTAAAAGTCCAAACATTAACCAAATATTTTTCCAAAATCTTGAGAAAAATCTTAAACAACAAGAAGTCATAATAGTACATTAACTGACAATATAACATGATATAATACCAAAAGACACGAATTACATATAAGTTTATCATTAGGAAAGAAATAAATCAGTTCCCTGTTATTTAAAGCACTTTAAGCAAAAAGTGAGGCCACATGAGATATTAGAAAAAAAAAAAAGAAAAAAAAAAGGAGTCAGCATATATAGATAGGCATACATCACAGTAATCCTACACAAACACAAAGGAACCACTATAAGCATCATCCTAAGACGTCCATAAAGTTACTCCCTCCGTCTCAAACTAATGATATACCATTTTTTATTGAAAAAATTGAATTATCTTGAAATTGTTGCTCAAGTCCATTCGTAGAAGTAGTAAGGACAAAAAAAAAATTAAAAATCATTCTAAGAAGGAGGGAGTAATATTAGAACCCATGAATCTAATAACCACCTCTTACGAGATCAGTCTATGCTGAATAATTCACCATTGTTTAGCATAAAAGGAAGAATAGGGGATATTTAATTTACTTATCAAATCACAGCTCCAATGAAATATGATTTACGATATTTGGGGTTAGATTTGTAGACACCCCGCCTTGGACCTCTCACCCCGATTGCATACATAGTATTTTTATTTAACTTGTTTTTGTTAATTTCTGTTACTTTTGTTAAGTTCCTAACTAATTCCGTTAGTTTTGGACTAAACTGAATAACATAGTTAACTTTAGAGTCATTTCTGTCATTCTGTCGTTTTCAACCGCGGGCGCCTCCGACACAGCCTACGGGATGCGCGCGCTTCTCGTCGCCTAAGCGGGACCCGCGCGCTTCTCACTATGGCAGTTACGGATTTGCACAAATTTCCCTCCATTTTCTGAGTCAAAAGCATTTTCTTACCTCCAAGTTCATCCCCCCTAGTTTTGTAACTCCCAAATCCTTTATTCTAGCATTTTCATTAAAACAAAATATTTCATCTTTATTATTATTCTATTTCCTCTTTATTATTTTATTTTCCTTTATTTTTATTGGTCCAATAACACCATTCTTTCCTCCCCTCTTCACCTATATAAAGGACATTCTTGGTTCATTTCAAGGGATGACTTTTTTACACCAAAATAGAGCACCAAAACTCTATTAAAATCTCTACACACTGTTTTCTCTACAAAACACTTCATTTCCTCACAAAGGTTGAAGTCTTCATTTCCTTCCCAACGAGGTACACTTATTCTATTTTCTTATTCCTTTTATGTATTTTTAATGTATGCAATCCCCATCAAATGAGACATGACCAAATGATCACTTTACTATATTAAAGTTGGTTAAAGGTTATCTCCCTACATTTTTATTCTCTTTTAATTCCCCATTTTCTCATGATGTAATTGTTAGCACAAGTTTATATTAATAAAAGAATGACTTTTCATTCTTAGAACACATTTAGTAGCAAGACCGGCTTTAGCAGGGCGGAGTGGGTGTTTAAGTACTTCCCACTCCGTAACCTAACCCCCGAACCCGTCTCTTCCCGAATCTCTGGTTTTGTATATAAAATTAAGCTATATTAGGTTTTTTTTTATGTTCCTTTAAAAACATAGGTGGCGACTCTAATCTTTAAAACCAAATAGACATCCTAGGATAATTCACGCACTCTAGCCAAGCCGTGGTTTCCCCCGGGGTATCTACAAGATTAGATTCAATTTTAGTATTTTTTATACATTTTCTATTAAATATATAATAAACATTATTGTTATAAAAATATAATCGGTACACGGTATACCAACAAGAATGCATAATCGGTACGGTAGTACCGTACCAAACTTTCGGTATACCGAAGTTCGGTATACCAAATCGTTTGGTTCGGTTGGTACTCGGTTGGTTGGTTTGGTTTGGTACAAATGGCCAGCCCTAATAGGACTATTATAAACTTAACGCATAAAAATGCTAATGCTAATTATGTGAGGAATATGTATTGATGACGCCCTAGAATTTTGGGGTCATGGAGATCAGATCTCTGGTTTGCTGCCTCATGTTCCTGATCACAACACAAACATGAACACCGCTAGGACCAGAGCCGGGTTTGAATCCGGCTTAGGCCCTCGGGTGTGAGAATAAGATCTCTGAGGAAAACCTAAGGAAGAAGACCAATGAAGGCCTTGACTGTGATTAGGGTTAGAGCACGTACCTTGCCCATGGGGGTGAAAAGAAGTATTTATAGGTAATAGAAGAGAGAGAATGAAGAGATAAGATCTGAACATTAACTGCCTTTGTACGGAACGAGGACACGTGCCAGGATCTCATTGGGCTGGTCCGGAGAATATTCTGTCAAGTGGGGGCCGTTTATGAGTTGTGGCGCCACCACTAACAATCATGGTCCGATAGGTACGAATCGTTAACGTCTTTTGGACGTATTGGCCAGCTGGAAAGCACGGGCTCCGAGCATCTGGCTTCGGGCATGAGCACGAGGTTCTTGGTATAACGGGAGGAAGAGCTCTTTCCGCGTATGGTGGTTGACCGGGTTGTAGGGATGGCAATTCGCCCGAACCCGATCCGAACCCGAGGGCGATCGCCCTGAAAAAGTAGGGTTAGGGTCACATTTTTTAAAACCCGCACGGGTTTGGGTCGGTCTCGGTATTACAGTCTGACCCGCCCGCCCCGACCCGAGTATAAGTAATATCTTTTTAATTTGATATAGGACCTTCTAATATTACCCTTTTACAATTCACTCCAAGTATATAAAGAAAAATTAGGGTTTCATTTGTAAAACAAAATTAGTGCGGTCTGTGCCGTATCGAGTGTCGACTGTCGAGACTCAAGAGCCCAACGCCGACGCCGTTTCCTTCTCATCCCGTTTCCTTCTCCGTCGTCGGTGATCTCAACCTGGGAATTCAAGGTTAGTCTTCTTCTTCAATCTGAATAATGCCTGCTGCTGTAGTCTCTCTCTCTCTCCGCCGTTTCTTTGTTCTCCCCATTTCTTAGGGTTTCATGCTTGCTGTAATCTATCTTTGTCTTTGATCTATTGCAATGATAAGTAAATTCCAGACACAAATCAATATGCAATTGCTGAATGCCTGACTTCCGTTTCTTGATTGCACGCCAACTGTTTGTTAAAATGACCAAATGGGTACTTGTGTTTGTTTGGTATGAGTAATATCTTGCAATTTTTAGTGATTGCTACATTTATTCTCTGATTTGTACAGATGTCTAATAAAGTTAATCAAGGGGATGCAAATGTTATTGATGATGAGTTGCATGTGTATGAACAACCTTTGAGTACGAGTGTGAATGAAGATGCTAGTCAGTCTCAAACACAAACACCAGTTGGTTCTACCCCATCTTTGAATGACAATGATTCTTCTCAAATGAATACCAAGAGTTTAAAATCTAAAGTGTGGGAGGTAATGACTAAAACAGTAGAAAAAGGGGTGGTTGTTGCTATTTTTCACCATTGTGATAAACGACTATCAGGCAAAGGGACATCGGGTACCAAACACTTGAGCAATCACTTGGAATGATGTCCAAAAAGAAAGAATAGAGACATTAAGCAAATGATGTTGCAACCTACTAAGAAGGGCAAAGGAAATGGCACGGTGCAATATCGTCTGTATGTTTTTGATGAAAATGTGACAAGGAATGATCTTGCCAATATGATTGCCTTACACGAGTATCCGTTGAGCATGGTTAATCATGAGGGATTTCGTACTTATTCAAGAAACCTCCAACCGTTGTTCAAAATGGTTTGTAGAAATACTATAAAGAGTGAAATTTTGAAGATATATCATTCCAAGAAAGTGAAGTTGGTTGAGATGTTGGAAAGCTTGGAATCTAAAGTCGCTATTACTACCGATATCTGGAGTGCAAAACCAACAAAGAAAGGATTCATGGCCGTTACCGCACACTATGTTGATTTTGAGTGGAAGTTGCAAAGTCGGATTGTGAGGTACTTTCTAATTTATTGCATACTCCCTCTGTCCCGCTCAAATTAGGATTCTTGGTCAAAGTATAAATTGCTTGAGCAAGAATCCAAATTCGAGCGGGACGGAGGGAGTATGAAACATACTTTGTTTTTTTTAATCATGTTTCTACTTTGATTTTATTAGTTTTTTTTTTTTTTTTATGACAAGTTTTTTTTTTTAATTTTTTAATTTAGGCTTATTTATGTTCCTCCTCCACATAGTAGCGATGTCCTTACGGAATTCTTTGTTGAAGCATTGATTGATTTAAATCTTGATAGAAAATTGTCAACAATCACCGTTGACAATGCAACTTCAAATGATGCCATGTTGGATAAGATTATTGATATATTAGATCCAAGCACACTAGTGATGAGGGGGGAAATTCTGCATATGCGTTGTTGTGCTCACATTTTAAATTTAATTGTCAAAGATGGTTTGGAAGTCATTAAGGATGAGTTGGAAAAAGTAAGAAGTAGTGTTGTTTTTTGGATAGGCTCCCGTGGTAGAATTCAAAAATTTGAGGATACCGTCCGTCAACTATGACACGCCCCAAGTCCCGGGATCCCCTAATAGAACCTCGAACCTGGTGCGCGTAACTAACAAGAAACAAGAAACTAACGGGAAACAGGAACAATACCTGTTAGAAACAAACTGACATGCTATATCTACTCAAGAATAAGGAGCTAAGATAGCTCACAACGAGTTCTAGACCAAGAAAATTAAAACCAAACAAGGTTACATACAACGGAAGACATGCCTAGCAAATAAGCTGGCATCAAGAACTGTCTAGGGACAACAAATACTACCCCAATACAAGCCCAGAGTTATTAACTCATACAAGATCGTCCTTACCAAAATATAAAAGGACACTAACTTCGAACAAGAATATCCTGCTGAGTAAGTTCCCAGCTAAGTCGAGCCTCACTGCGTACTATCCCCTGCTTTCCTGGGGGGGGGGAAACAATTAAACAAATAAAGGGTGAGATAAATCTCAGTAAGCTATTAACATGCAACTATATGTCATGTTATCATGCAATACAAGTAGATGCTCAACTAAACATATATCAAGTATTATCAAGTAACAAGTATAGGAGAGGCTAAGCCAACTCAACAAGTAATCAAGCTCAAGATATGATCAGGTAACAAGTAGTCAAGTAGTGTGAGAGGCTAGACCAGCTCACCAAGATGCACATAGGCCTATCACGCATTTTTACCTGAATCTTTCCTTATTCCTCCCAAGAATACCATTTGTTGTCGATGCTTTTCTAGCTGAGGACAACCAAGAACAAGAACAAGAAACTGCTGTGCAGTATATAAGAAGACCTGGTAACCAGTGTCATCCACAAGAACAAGATCCACGAGGTGTTCAAGACAAGAGTTAGCATTCACTTAGGTCAGGCTTATTGCTCCAACCAAGGAAGCTATGCCCTTACTATGGCCGGTAGTAAGGGGTCAAGCGGAAATACATAGGGACCCGATTGTCACTTAAACCCCAGCTCTCGCGACAAGCGTGAACCTATATATTTTTGAACAAGCAAGGAGAACCAGCTGGACTCACCAAGAATGCACAAGTAGATGTTTACTTGAACTACGAGAATAGAACTAAGTCCCATAATAGTGGACCAGTCTTTATGCACCATGTAATCATGTATCATGTGCTCACGAGAATATGCACCATGTAGTCATGTATCATGTGCTCACGAGAATATGCACCATGTAGTCATGTATCATGTGCTCACGAGAATATAAGTACACGTACTCAATTATTGCGAATACCAATCAAGTTCAACTATGGCACGTAAGTGTCCATATAACACGATCAATCCAAGTTAGGGTCTATTAATAACAGACCTCAATCACGTAGTAGGGTATATCACTTAGTCACATGCCAAGTTTCCACGTACATATTTATGTCACGTTTAACACAATAAGGTGTCTATCACGATACCCTTACTATCAAGTAGAGCCCAATACCTTAGACTCTAAACACGTAGTAGAATAGGTCACATTGTACATAGACACAGTCATACTTCACGTATATATATCGTTAATAATCGAATACATTTTCTAACACATATTGTGTTCTATAACCATTCTTATTAATTTAAATTGTAGTATTCACGATTATATGAATTATCTTCATATTACACTAGTCCCTATTTTCTTTAGGAACCCATTTCAAGACAAGATATCTTCTTTATTCTTTATATACTTCATTGAGTATATACACGATTAAAACCAATCACTAGCACTTTAGTGTTTGTTCATAACACTTACAATACACACGTATCAAATTCAAGTATGTAGTAGAGTTAATCATTCTCTATCTAGTTCCATAACCCAATTCTTTGGTTATTCATACCATGTACCAATCAATCAAGAAGCCACATTCTATCAAGTAAATATATGCAAGATTGCATATACACATCAAGACTCTTTCAAGTTTGTTACCATACACCTATATTGGTGTCAAGGCACGTACAAGATTTTATAATCTTATATTCAAGTCTTAATCCAATTATTTGGATGTTCAAGTCATGTACAAGATTTTATTGTCTTATATTTCAAGTTACTGTCTCATCTTAAGACATTCAAGACATTCAGGACATTCAAGACTTTCAAGACATTCAAGACATTCAGGACATTCAATACATATACAAGATCTTATCATCTTATATCCAAGTTCTCAATCCATTTCTTTGGATGATTAAACCTGTACAAGAGTTAATTATCTTATACTTCAAGTTCAAGCTAGGAAGAATTATACATCTTTCACGTATTAGTTTCAAATCCTTTTCTTAGGATATTCAAGCTCAAGACATTAGTTGGTGCCCCTAAGGTACACAAACATTAACTTCAAGACACATAAAAGAGTTACTACTCTTATACTCAAGTTATCATTTAATTATGATTCAAGTCCACATTTCATTTATTCACAAAGGGACTATTTTTCAGTACTAGAGTGTTCTACAACACTCATCAAGGCTATCTAGGGTAATACCCTAAACCTAGACCAAGAATACTTCGAGTTCAATTTAAGTAAATGAGCTATACAACTCATACTTACAAGTTCTTAATCCCCTACATAGGATATTCAACCTCAAGTCATTGTTTTAATGCCCCTAAGGTGCACAATCATAGGCTTCAAGACAAGCATAACACATAAGTGCTTGTTCATAGCACTTTCAAGACATATAAAAGAGTTCTTCCTTTTATACTCAAGTTCTCATTTTAATTTAATGAGTAATCATGTTCAAGACTCACTTCTGATACCCCTAAGGTATCACAATACTTACTAGGACATCTTATCCTAAGGCTATATGCCTTAACAAGGGTTATTTCCAACTTATACAATCATTAAACAAGTTTTACAATTTTTCAGGACATATGGGCGGCCGCACAAAATGGTGTGGGCGGTCGCCCAAAATCAGGCTTTCCAAGAACAAAATACTTCAGATAGATGGGCGGTCGCCCAAGGCCCAAAAATGCCAAAATCCGAATTCTTTCCCAGGTTAAATAATTTTCCGTCCCAAGCGTAGGAGTATAATTTTTATCAATATATTATCAAACCCAGGAGTATAATAACAAGCTTAAATCACTCATTTCAATTATACTTTCTTATTTCAACAGAGACTTTTATACTTATAAATTCTCCGTCCCAAAAGTATAAGTACAATTTTATATTATACTAATATACCCATTTAGAGATACTTCCATTCATTTCCCCGTACCACAAATAATGGTACAATTTTTCTAATAATATTTAAATCAAGTTACTATTTTACCGTCTCACGAATAGGAGTATAATTTTTCCTATTAATCTTTCAACAAACCCAGGAGTATACTTTTTCAAATTTCTATATTTATACTCCCTTCGTTCCAATTTAACAAGTATCGCAAAAATTGCTCAAAACACAATTTTAACAAGAACAAGTAGCGGGAATAACATATATGCATGTTATTACAAGTAAGGGGGAGTCAATAACTTACCTAGTCAAAAATCAAGTTGACCCAAATTAAATTCTGATCGGCAGGAAACGCTCTATTCAACGCCACGAATATTTATCCGGGACCAGAATCACGAACAGAGGGATAATTAATCGCGAGGAGTCGAGAATAGGGTAAAACTGAACTCCCTTAAATGAAACAGAGAGAAAGAACGAGAAACTTTGAGAAAATGATTTTCCTTTCTCAGGCAAACAACCTTATATACTTGGAACTTTCCAAGAATTGCCACTAGGCCCCTCAAATTCTAACTTTGACAAAAAGGCCCCTAAACTTTCAACTTTGACATTTAACCACCTTAATTTTCTAAAGTAGTTAAATAATTAACTCAAATAAAATAGCATATAAATATGCTAGTCAAGAATTTAACAAGCATGTCAAGAATTTAACAAATAAGTCAAATATTTAACGAGATTAAGAATGGGCGTTACATCCTCCCCACCTTAAAAAAAATTCGTCCTCGAATTTTTACTAGATCAAGATTATAACATATATAATCAGCAAATAGAACTCAAGAACATCACGACTATGCACAGATATTCACAAATATTCTATGCAATTTAGATGTATAAATTATAACATCGAAACACATAAAGTCAAGCAGACTCGATTAGTCAATCCACAATATCGGTGAAACTTGACATATCCACTAAAATAATAGAACTGGTCATATCCTCCAGATCACTGTAATACTAGTCAAATCCACTAGGCAATCTCAGATACTGAAGTCGTGGTTATCCATCGTTTCAATATTCAGAACTGACTTTACGTATATCAATCCATCAAGACAATCCATCAAAAGATGTAGCTCTCGGTGTCAAATAGTTAACAATGGAGCTGCCTTCGAAATTCATTCATGAATCTCTAACAAGACCACGAAATCTCAAGAACACACGTACCTTGGTTGTTTCCACTTATAGGTCAACACAGATACTCACTTCAGACATCCACTACAAGGTAGATATATCCTCTATCAAGAAATTTCTCAAGTTGAATCTTCAACTCGTTTAACTCAATCGAGATCAAGAATATTAATCCAGATGTCAGCACTGTATTCGCACTGTAACAACTCAAGATAACCCAGGTTCTCATCAAGTAACATGCACTACTCAGTAGGAATCCCACTGTCAATCGCATAGGTTAAATACCCAGTACAATCTCAAGAACCCTTTCTAGACTTTCAATGCAGAACATAAAGGTTATGCATAAATCTATCATGCTCACATATATAGTCAAGCATACTAGCATAGAAATAATTACCATCTATTGTGGTAAACAAGATTGGCCTAACACATAGAAAGCCAAGTCATGACACGTAGACAGCCAAGCTATATCACGTATCACATCAATGTCCCATATCGGTGACACGACCCAGTCAACATAGAACGTATAGGGTGTTATCACCCACACTTCTATCAAGCTTTTATCAATACAATATCAAGCACGTAGTCTCTTACTAGAGAATACACTTTCACATAATTCACGAGATAAGGACAAGCATGCATATATAGCACGATACAATGTCCACAAGACAAGATAGATATGCCTAAGTCTTTAAAGACTCGCGCTCTCGATTCTCAAACCATCTAATCCAATTGGATCAACACTATCAACACCAGTCCTATGCCTGGTATGACAACAAGTAACGAAGCACTCGACGTCGAAAACACACCCAAGACTAACCCAACCTAGGCCATAGACCCTATCCAGGCTTAGAGCTAAACCATAGCTCTGATACCACACTGACACGCCCCAAGTCCCGGGATCCCCTAATAGAACCTCGAACCTGGTGCGCGTAACTAACAAGAAACAAGAAACTAACGGGAAACAGGAACAATACCTGTTAGAAACAAACTGACATGCTATATCTACTCAAGAATAAGGAGCTAAGATAGCTCACAACGAGTTCTAGACCAAGAAAATTAAAACCAAACAAGGTTACATACAGCGGAAGACATGCCTAGCAAATAAGCTGGCATCAAGAACTGTCTAGGGACAACAAATACTACCCCAATACAAGCCCAGAGTTATTAACTCATACAAGATCGTCCTTACCAAAATATAAAAGGACACTAACTTCGAACAAGAATATCCTGCTGAGTAAGTTCCCAGCTAAGTCGAGCCTCACTGCGTACTATCCCCTGCTTTCCTAGGGGGGGGAAACAATTAAACAAATAAAGGGTGAGATAAATCTCAGTAAGCTATTAACATGCAACTATATGTCATGTTATCATGCAATACAAGTAGATGCTCAACTAAACATATATCAAGTATTATCAAGTAACAAGTATAGGAGAGGCTAAGCCAACTCAACAAGTAATCAAGCTCAAAATATGATCAGGTAACAAGTAGTCAAGTAGTGTGAGAGGCTAGACCAGCTCACCAAGATGCACATAGGCCTATCACGCATTTTTACCTGAATCCTTCCTTATTCCTCCAAAGAATACCATTTGTTGTCGATGCTTTTCTAGCTGAGGACAACCAAGAACAAGAACAAGAAACTGCTGTGCAGTATATAAGAAGACCTGGTAACCAGTGTTATCCACAAGAACAAGATCCACGAGGTGTTCAAGACAAGAGTTAGCATTCACTTAGGTCAGGCTTATTGCTCCAACCAAGGAAGCTATGCCCTTACTATGGCCGGTAGTAAGGGGTCAAGCGGAAATACATAGGGACCCGATTGTCACTTAAACCCCAGCTCTCGTGACAAGCGTGAACCTATATATTTTTGAACAAGCAAGGAGAACCAGCTGGACTCACCAAGAATGCACAAGTAGATGTTTACTTGAACTACGAGAATAGAACTAAGTCCCATAATAGTGGACCAGTCTTTATGCACCATGTAATCATGTATCATGTGCTCACGAGAATATGCACCATGTAGTCATGTATCATGTGCTCACGAGAATATGCACCATATAGTCATGTATCATGTGCTCACGAGAATATAAGTACACGTACTCAATTATTGCGAATACCAATCAAGTTCAACTATGGCACGTAAGTGTCCATATAACACGATCAATCCAAGTTAGGGTCTATTAATAACAGACCTCAATCACGTAGTAGGGTATATCACTTAGTCACATGCCAAGTTTGCACGTACATATTTATGTCACGTTTAACACATTAAGGTGTCTATCACGATACCCTTACTATCAAGTAGAGCCCAATACCTTAGACTCTAAACACGTAGTAGAATAGGTCACATTGTACCTAGACACAGTCATACTTCACGTATATGTATCGTTAATAATCGAATACATTTTCTAACACATATTGTGTTCTATAACAATTCTTATTAATTTAAATTGTAGTATTCACGATTATATGAATTATCTTCATATTACACTAGTCCCTATTTTCTTTAGGAACCCATTTCAAGACAAGATATCTTCTTTATTCTTTATATACTTCATTGAGTATATACACGATTAAAACCAATCACTAGCACTTTAGTGTTTGTTCATAACACTTACAATACACACGTATCAAATTCAAGTCTGTAGTAGAGTTAATCATTCTCTATCTAGTTCCATAACCCAATTCTTTGGTTATTCATACCATGTACCAATCAATCAAGAAGCCACATTCTATCAAGTAAATATATGCAAGATTGCATATACACATCAAGACTCTTTCAAGTTTGTTACCATACACCTATATTGGTGTCAAGGCACGTACAAGATTTTATAATCTTATATTCAAGTCTTAATCCAATTATTTGGATGTTCAAGTCATGTACAAGATTTTATTGTCTTATATTTCAAGTTACTGTCTCATCTTAAGACATTCAAGACATTCAGGACATTCAGGACATTCAGGACATTCAAGACTTTCAAGACATTCAAGACATTCAGGACATTCAATACATATACAAGATCTTATCATCTTATATCCAAGTTCTCAATCCATTTCTTTGGATGATTAAACCTGTACAAGAGTTAATTATCTTATACTTCAAGTTCAAGCTAGGAAGAATTATACATCTTTCACGTATTAGTTTCAAATCCTTTTCTTAGGACATTCAAGCTCAAGACATTAGTTGGTGCCCCTAAGGTACACAAACATTAACTTCAAGACACATAAAAGAGTTACTACTCTTATACTCAAGTTATCATTTAATTATGATTCAAGTCCACATTTCATTTATTCACAAAGGGACTATTTTTCAGTACTAGAGTGTTCTACAACACTCATCTAGGCTATCTAGGGTAATACCATAAACCTAGACCAAGAATACTTCGAGTTCAATTTAAGTAAATGAGCTATACAACTCATACTTACAAGTTCTTAATCCCCTACATAGGATATTCAACCTCAAGTCATTGTTTTAATGCCCCTAAGGTGCACAATCATAGGCTTCAAGACAAGCATAACACATAAGTGCTTGTTCATAGCACTTTCAAGACATATAAAAGAGTTCTTCCTTTTATACTCAAGTTCTCATTTTAATTTAATGAGTAATCATGTTCAAGACTCACTTCTGATACCCCTAAGGTATCACAATACTTACTAGGACATCTTATCCTAAGGCTATATGCCTTAACAAGGGTTATTTCCAACTTATACAATCATTAAACAAGTTTTACAATTTTTCAGGACATATGGGCGGCCGCACAAAATGGTGTGGGCGGTCGCCCAAAATCAGGCTTTCCAAGAACAAAATACTTCAGATAGATGGGCGGTCGCCCAGCCCAAAATGGGCGGTCGCCCAAGGCCCAAAAATGCCAAAATCCGAATTCTTTCCCAGGTTAAATAATTTTCCCTCCCAAGCGTAGGAGTATAATTTTTATCAATATATTATCAAACCCAGGAGTATAATAACAAGCTTAAATCACTCATTTCAATTATACTTTCTTATTTCAACAGAGACTTTTATACTTACAAATTCTCCGTCCCAAAAGTATAAGTACAATAATATACCCATTTAGAGATACTTCCATTCATTTCCACGTACCACAAATAATGGTACAATTTTTCTAATAATATTTAAATCAAGTTACTATTTTACCGTCTCACGAATAGGAGTATAATTTTTCCTATTAATCTTTCAACAAACCCAGGAGTATACTTTTTCAAATTTCTATATTTATACTCCCTTCGTTCCAATTTAACAAGTATCGCAAAAATTGCTCAAAACACAATTTTAACAAGAACAAGTAGCGGGAATAACATATATGCATGTTATTACAAGTAAGGGGGAGTCAATAACTTTCCTAGTCAAAAATCAAGTTGACCCAAATTAAATTCTGATCGGCAGGAAACGCTCTATTCAACGCCACGAATATTTATCCGGGACCAGAATCACGAACAGAGGGATAATTAATCGCGAGGAGTCGAGAATAGGGTAAAACTGAACTCCCTTAAATGAAACAGAGAGAAAGAACGAGAAACTTTGAGAAAATGATTTGCCTTTCTCAGGCAAACAACCTTATATACTTGGAACTTTCCAAGAATTGCCACTAGGCCCCTCAAATTCTAACTTTGACAAAAAGGCCCCTAAACTTTCAACTTTGACATTTAACCACCTTAATTTTCTAAAGTAGTTAAATAATTAACTCAAATAAAATAGCATATAAATATGCTAGTCAAGAATTTAACAAGCATGTCAAGAATTTAACAAATAAGTCAAATATTTAACGAGATTAAGAATGGGCGTTACAAACTATCACTTAAACACACTAAATGTTTGACTCTTGATTGTCCTACGAGATGGAATTCAACTTACATTATGCTTGAAACCGCTTTGTTATTGTTAGTCCTAAAGGGGCAACAAGGGTATGAAAAATGCTAGAGGGGGGGGGGAATAGCTTTTTTAAATTCTTTTCAGACCCTTTTGCAAATTAATGGCTTATGCGCACAGTTCTCAAATAAGCTAAGTATAGCGCGCAGTGAGAGTGTGAAATGCACAGCGGAAATTTAAAGCAGCACTGCACAGGGTATACTGCGCAGGCATAAAACACACGCGCTAAGTTTTGGCTAAAAGAGTTGGTTAAAAAGTTTCTAAGGCAATAAGCAATAACAAGCACAACAGCAATAACAGCAATCTGGTAAGATCAAACAAAGCAGTAATTCAGAAATAACTAAGCAGGAAACAAATAGCGAGAATAAAAAACAAGCTATTTGGAGAGGTTCGATCGATGAAAGATCTACGTCCTCTACCAAGATGGTAAGTCTTGGATTTTCTAATGAGATTTATATTGATGTGAGGAGCTTTTACAAGATTACAAAGAATCAAAAATCAAATCAAAATCTAATCTATGAAGTGCAAATCCTAGACTAAACCGGTGTTTCTCGAGAAGTAAGATCTAAATGATCGAAGCTTTAAGAGGTGTGTGTGTGACAGAATTTCTGGGCTCTATGAATCTATGAGATGAAGAGCACGAAGAATTCTGGTGATATAAGGCTTAGGATCTGGGCAGGAGTTTGAAGGTATGAAGGTTTGAAGGTTGATCTTGAATCTGGGAATATAACCAGCAATCTTCTTAACTTCAAGGACACTTATGAAAGCACAAACTCTAGCCACTTGGAAATGAAGATGAGCAGGCTATTTATAGCAGATAGCTTAAAACTAGTCGTTGGTGCTCTGAGCAAGGACGATGAGTTGGCACTATATGATTGGTGCGCAGATGTCCTTTATAGCCGTTGGGGGTCTGATCAAGGTTGATGACCTGGCACAATATGATTGGTGTGCAGGTATCTCTGAGCCGTTGGAGACTGAGCATGAAGACTAAATTCAAAAGCTTCTTCTAGAAGGATGACAGCTGTCTTCATTTGACATATTTCACTTGAGCGCATCTCCACCGTTGGATATGCTGTGTGCTTGCTTTGTCGTTTCTGCACACCTCAGCACTTTAATAAGCGTGCATCTTCAAAGCGTTTTCCAAGTTAGATGATCTGAATGCATCGAAAACTGAGCAAGGTAGGATGCTACGCAGGAGAGACCTGCGCAGTGACCACAGTTTTTCTTAGATCTTCATTCCTTTTCGCTCCAAGTCCTATATTCTAAGCCTATACTATAAAATGGACTAAGCTAAAAATTGAAGTTATAAAACTTCTTACATAGGGTCCTAAAGTCCATAAAATATTAATAAGTGATGGTATCAATCAATTCTAACATAAATAGGAGGGTTAAGAGATAAGCATACCCAACAGTTATATAAAGTTGTATTTCCAAGGTTGAAACAAAAAGAGAGGTCATATAATTGTGTACCAAGTGAGGAAGATTGGAGAAGAGTAGAAAGAATAACCGAGAAATTGAAAGTATCCTATGATGTGACGGTAAAGATTTCGGAATCACTAAGTTTTTTGTGACGGTAATGTTTTCAAGTACTTCTTGTCCTACGGCGAATGAGTTTTTTTGTGAAAGTTTGTGAACTTAAGTTGGCATTAAACGCTTGGGTTAGTGATTCCGAAATCTTTATTTCGGATATGGCACAAAGGATGATTGAGAAGTACGATAAGTATTGGGGTGAATGCCATTTAACTTTAGGGATTGCTTGTGTTTTAGATCCAAGATTTAAGTTGAAGCTTCTTGAGTACTTTCTACCCCTTATTTATGGTGAGTTGGCTTACATTGAGAATATTGAAAAATTTCGAAATAATTGTTATGACTTGTTAAAAGAGTACCAAAGTAAGGGAAATTCAAGGGTAAATGTGGGTGGAACATCTTCTTCCAACTCTTCGATTGCAAGTGACTCTCTTTCGGGTTTTGACATGTTTGTTAGTACTACTTCTAGTCAACTCAATGCAAAATCGGAATTGGACCATTATTTGAAAGAGATGGTGTTGCCAAAACTCCTAACTTTGATATTTTGGGATGGTGGAAAACAAATGGTGTTAAATTTCCCACTTTACAAAAAATTGCAAGGGATATACTTGCTATTCCGGTTACTAGTGTTGCATCGGAGTCGGCTTTTAGCACAAGTGGGAGATTGATTAGCCCACATCGAAGTAGATTGACCCCTAATACCTTGGAAGCATTGATGTGTCTTCAAAATTGGCTTCGAAATGAAAATATTGGTAACTATTGAAGTTTTATATTTTTTTCATTTTATTAATTTATTAATTTTATTTGTATATTCTAAGTAACACTTTTTGAATGTAGGAATCTCTTTGAAGGTGGAGGATGAGGAAAATATGGCGGGTTGTGCCCTCGGGCATATCCTTCAGCGTGTTAATCCGGTTCAGACTTTTGGCTTGAGATCTGATGGAGATAGGCTCGATCCGTCCGGTTCGTCCGGGCTTGTCTCCGGTCTAACAAGTGCGGGCTCATCATGTATCACTCTTTCATTGGTCATGAGTCAAATCTTTTATTTTAAATAATAGCACTCTTTCTGTCCCAAAGTATATGTCCATTTTTCTTTTTTAGTCTGTCTCATAGTATATATCCACTTTCGAAAATGACAAAAAATATTTATTTCTCTCACTCATTTTCTCTCGTACTTTACTTTTAAACTCACAATACCAATTAGCTTACTATTATATACCTCACTTTCTCTCTCTTACTTTACTTTTTATACTCACACACTTACATCACTTTCACCACTTCTTAATTTATGTGCAAATAGGAAAGTGGACGTATACTCTTATCGAGTGTCTTGTTATCGTGAAAAACATAAAAAAAAAAGTGTGGAGTGAAGGCTAGATAAATCCGACCATTTTCCTATCGACCAGCTAGTTGGGAGTTGCCCAATACCCCATCTGCCTCATACTAAAGGATACAGTTTGACTTTTTTGTCAACTAAATTAATTTTTTACTATAATTTTATGAATATGTAAATATCTTTAAGAAAATTTAAAAATTGTTATTGTTTCACTATTAGAAATACTATCATTAACAATTGTTTGAATTGTATAGAGATATCTAAATATTTATAAAATCATGGTCAAAGATTGATTCAGGTGACTAAAAAAGTCAAACTGTGCTCTTTGGTCTGGGACGGTGCTCTTTGGTTTGGGACGGAGGGAGTATAGGTCTTTGTTTAGTTTATACCGCAGGTGCTTTTAACATTTTGGTAACTTTACTGATAAATACGAGTTAATTTCGTTAAAATCCGAACCTTATTTAGAAATGGTAAATTCTATATACAAGGCATACTACATACAAGGCACCAATAATGGCAAAACTACCATTCGCGTGTCGTGTGCAAAAGGACGACTTGAAGGCTTCATGTCTGTTGGTCCCAAAGGCCAACAAGGGTATGAAAAATAGCTAGAGGGGGGGTGAATAGCTATTTTAAAATTCTTTTCGTACCCTTGAAAAACTCAATTGCAAATGCGCACTTTATCAAGTAAGCGTTATGAAATGCGCCTAAGTGAGTGAGTGAAATGCACAGCGGAATTTAGTAATGAAAATAGGCGCAAAGTGTGATAAAGGGGCGCACACACACTCTAAGTATTTTGGCTCAAAGAGATTGAAATAAGGAACTAAGGCAAATGAAATAACAACACGACACAATTCGGTTCAATCAATCTACAATGAGTAAACAAGCAAATAGTGAGTGAAGATAATAACTTGAAGGTAAATGACAAGATAATAACACAAGCTATTTGGAGAGGTTCGATCAATGAAAGATCTACGTCCTCTACCAAGATGGTTAGTCTTGGATTTCTAATGGAGATCTTATATAATGAGAGAGTGTTACAAATTACAACTTTTGAGCTCCTACACTAACTCAAGATCTAATTTTCTATGAATGAACAAAACCAAAACAATAACCGGTGTATCTCTAAAAGATGGATCTAAATGATCAAACTTAAAGAGGTGCGTGTGTGAATTTAGGATCAAGGCTCTTTAGATCTTTATGATTTAGAGCACAATGAAACTAAAGTGTTATAGCTTGAAGATCTGGGCTAAGGATGAAGGTATGAAGATGTTCTTGAGGAAATCTGGAAAAACGAAGGCAATCTTCAAATCTTCAATAAATGCTTTGAGAGAGAAATTCTTGAAATTCTTAGCAAAACTCAGCAACTTCAAAATGTTGAAGTTATGGGGTATTTATAGTGAACTTCAAAAACTAGCCGTTGGAAATCCTTGTGGATAAGATGAGCTGTCGCTCGTTGATTGGAGCATGCATATATTATGGCCATTTTGACACTCAACATAAATGTGACCGTTGAGGACACGTGTCAACAGATTAGGCGTATATGTATCTTTTAACCACCGTTGGATCATTGGCGCAATTTGAATTCTCTTCAAGTCTTTGAATCTTCAATAAATCACTGAGTGTTGAATAAACACTTTAAGGCGCGTTTGAGCCAAGAGGCGCACATTATGTGTGCGCTAAAACAAGGGGCGCATAGGCGCGTAACATAGCTTATAAAGAAATCCTTATGCGCGCGCTCTAAATGGCGCATGGCGCGAGTGAAGAAGGCGCATGGCGCGTGGCGCAGGAAGCGCATATGTGCGGCTCAAACTCACTGAGTGATATTTCTTGAATCTTGATCTTCTTGCCCTATTTCTAAGCCTATTCTATAACAATGGACAATAAAAAAAAATGAAGTAAAAATACTTCTTACATGAGGGTCTAAAGTCCATGAAATAAAACTTAGGTGATGGATCAATCAAATCTAATAAATCCTATTACATTAAAACTGAGATACATGTGGGCATACCCAATAATCTCCCCCTATTTGATTGATGCCATTACCTACTATATCAAGGACAAACATTATACTTGATAAAAACATGTCCAAATGAATGAAATTGGTAATTCATGTCTCAAGTTAATGCACACACTAGTCCAAGATATAGATTTCTAATCTATTCCAATAAGGATAACACATTACATATGAAAAGATAGAAACAATAGTTCAACACATTCAAAATGATATATGAATTTTAGTTTTGAAATTTGTTTAAACCAAGTTTAAACTCAATGCATGAAAGTATGAAACAATTCAATATGATGCATATGAATTTAAACAATATTCATTGTTCTAAAAACAAGGAGTTTGAGTGAACAAGGTTTGATAATAAGTGATGCATTGTTCTCATTAAAACTTGGGTATAGGAGTTACAGATTACAAGTTTTGAATAGAACAAAGATAAAAGGTGCTAAAACAAGTAAGCACAAAATCACTAACGCAAAAGAGTTGATTCTATTACAAAAAGGTTCTAATAACTTACAATCAAAAATAGAAACTAAGGGTTGGGAGGCGCATCATCTTCCTTCAATCCTTCAACGATCTCTGAAACAGAACGCTGAATTTGTTTAGCGAGCTGATGACTACGGTTCGCTAAGCCCTGAGTGTCAGTGACACTGGAGTGAGTGGCAGTGATACCGTCTCTGATGTAACTTAAGTGATTTACATTGATGTTTTGGTATTCATCAATGGAGCACTGAGTGATTTGCTGCTGCTGTGAAATATTTTCTTCTAAGATTTGAATGTGAGCTTCAATGGCATTTTGAGCCGTGATAATGTCAGAAGAAATATGTTCGGCGCGTCTGTCAGAGCTTGAGTGAGCAGCAGTGAAGTGAGTAACGACCAATTCTTTTAAGACATCCAACTTTGATACTAGCACGTTCATGTTGGATTGAGACGCAGCAGACTGAGGTATGAAAGTAGGCGCAGAAGCGGTGGTTTGCGCCTGATCAGTATGAGGTTGAACCTGAGTCTGCGCCGTAGGAGGAGAAGGAGCAGAAAGTTTTTCCTTGAGAGAGTTCATCTCCCCCTTAATGGCAGCGATCTCTTCAGATTGATCAGTGAGTAAGGAAGTAAGAAGCTCAAATTGAGACTTTATTTGTGTCTGTCCTTGCTCTAAATTTGCTTGCCCCTGCTGCAAAGAATGAAGAATGGAAAGTACCTCGCTCAAATCGGGAGCAGATGGAGGAGGCGCAGGGGTAGACAGGGGCGCATTATCTTGAAGGGGCGCAACATCTTGACGGGGCGCAATAGGAGATGGAGGCGCATGAGGAGGTGAATGAGTAGGAGACTAAAATTCATCTTCAGTTTCAACATCAACAGTTTCAACAACAACTGTTTCCGTTGTGATTTGATCTGGTCCAGAATAAGGTGGAGGCGCAACTGGAGAAGGAGTGCGCTGAGGGATGGTCTCTTGCTCCCCCTGAACTGGTTCCTCTATGTCTGAAACATCATCGCCAAAAAAATCAGAGAGGAGTTGTACTCTTGACACTTTGGTCTGTTGAAATTTGAACGGAGGCGCACGGGGAGTGGGGGCGCGTTGAGTAGGCGCGCGCTGGGTAGGCGCGGGAACAGAAGGCCTTTTCTCAATATCCATACTTGATCCAGCGCCTTTCATGCGCTCTAGCTTCTCTGACTCAGCAGCTTGTTTGGCTTGAAAATCTTCATCTCTTTTTCTTTGAGCCTCAAGTCTGCTGGCTTCCTGCGCTAGCCTTAGATCACGCTCTTCATCAGTTTCAAATCTAGTACGTTTGATAGGCGCACGAGGAGGGTCATCAACCACCCGTTTTCCTTTGCTTTGCTCTGCGCCTGGCAAGGGATCAGCGTGATGAGTTGCGCTTGCTGTCAATGCGCTTTTCTTCAATGGTGCGCCTTTAAGAACTGGCGCATCGTCTGATTCTGTGTCTTCATCAACTAAGCCTTCAACAGTTTTGATTTGAATTCCTTTGGCGCGCTTTGAAGGCTTCTTTCTGCGCTTTTTGAGGTCCAAATTCGCTTTTCCAAACGTTGGAACATCATTGATTTTATACTCAGGATTCTCATTCAAAAACTTAACTAACTCAGGGTAAGTTAGAAAAAGTTTTGTGAGAAGAAGGCAGTGTGAGCGGAATCTGGTCTTTCCATCATTCTTGTTCTTCACAAACTTATCAATTTGCTCACGCAACGTCTTGAATAGAATGTGAGGCCAGTGAAGCTTCTCCTTGGCCATGATGGCAGCTGTGTATTCCCATTGTTCCACCGTGAATCGGTTCACGTTCCCGGTTTTGAAAACAATTGAAGTTCCCACCAAGTGCGCAATGTGAGTCAAGAGTTCTCCACCATCTCGAATTTCAGTGTTTTTGATATTATTTTGAAGTGTGGGAATATTCAGAAGTGAAGCAGCCATCCTGTACTGATCATCAATAGAGTAAGTCATTGGACGCCCAATAATTCGATCTTCACCCGTAGATGGAAAACCGAGTAAGTGTCGAATCACAGACGAGGAAATATGGACGTCAACATTTTGAACGCGAGCCTCAATCCTGTAGTGAGTGCGTCCATTTACATCAATTTCCACTAGAACAGCAGTGGAAAAGAACTCATCCACGAGGAGCGCAGAATAGAAAGTTTGGTCCATGGTGAATAAAGGGAGCAGACCAGCTACGCGCAGGGTTTCAATTATTTCTCTTCCAACAACTTCACCAGATAACTCTAACAAATCAGAGTTTCTTCTAATTTGAAATTTGCAAGGTCCTGAAAAAATAAACATTGATTGATTTTAGAAGTGAGAGAGGCGCATAGAAACATAAGATGATCAAAGTAACATAGGCGCATATTATGGTTCTATTTAAATACTAAGGAAAAATTAAAACAACGAGATTTGACTAAGTACAAAGTTAGGCGCATAAGATTTTAGGCGCAGAATAATTTAGGCGCATATACAAGTAGAGGCGCAGAAAGCATTCAGGCGCATAAAAAATAGGCGCATAAAGAAGTACATAGGCGCATATTGTGTGAAAATTTTGACTTAGCAAAAACAAAACAACAAGTATTCAAATGAAAGAAATGAAAATTAAAAAGTTCAAATTTTCGAAAACAAGATAGAAAATTTTAGAGACCAAAACATGCAAGAATGACGAAGAACACGAAGAACGACCCTTGAGTGCTCGAAGAACACCAAGAACACGAAAATCATGAAACTTCACCAAAACAGACAAATAATATATCAAAATGACCGCATGACAAAAAGGAATCTAAATATGTAAACAAAAACATGAACAAATCAATAATGAAAGCACAATGAACAAAAGAAGAACCGAAAAATTTGAAAAGTTTTGAAACCAAAAATCCAGATTTGTAATGAAGAAAGCATTGATCGTTGAAATGTTGGATACAAAAGATTCGAAATCATAAGATGAACACAACCCAACAAATGATATAGAAAACGGATCATCGAAACAAGAAAAATCAAGGATAAATGAATCCGGTTTTTGAAAAATGCCGAAGAACACACAAAAAAATGACGAAAAAAGGAAAAAGAATTCAGAAAATTAAAGAGTTAGGGGTTTAGAATTCATACCATTTCGTCTTGAGTAGATGATGAGGCTTTCTTAGGACCCATAAACTTATAAATGTATATAGAAAATGAAGAAGAAAATGAAGATAGAGAGAGAGAGATACGGGGAGAGAGAGACGAGAGAGAGATAGAGAGATGGAGTTGGTGAGTAGAGAGGTAGGTGATGATGAGTATTTATAGGTTAGGTTAAAATTTTTGCACTGATAAAGAAAAAAAAATGGGTCAAAAATTTTAAAAAGATGGGAAGTTGAAAGGATGGCTTTAATGAGGGATTTGAAAAAGGCGGCTAATCATGACTGGCGCATTTATGAGGGATTTTGAGATTTGAAGTGCATTAAATGCTGAATGACACAAAGTACGACTGATGTGACATCTTGGTTTTTGAAAAACTGCTCCACTTTCCCTTTAAGTGTATGAGCAATTTTGACTAATTTTTGCACAAACACCAAAAACATCTATTTTGGTGTAAGTTTGGGGTGCAAGAAATATATCCCAGAAAATAAAATTTTTCGAAAAGCGTAAAACGAGGGAAAAATTTAATTGCACAAGTACCCTTGAACAATTAATGGAATGTCAAAAGACATAGATTCCTATAATAAATGAACAGAATAAACATACCTGGTACTTGTGTATTTAATACGTTCAATCATTGAAATTAAATTTTGAGAATTGATTGAGCCGCAATAGTTAATGCGCGCATGAAGGGGCGCATTACTTGTCAAGGCGCATTACTTCATCAAGGCGCGCAAAGATGGTTGAGGGCGCATAAATGTTTGAAGCGCATTGGATGCTAGGCGCGCATTAGTTGCTGTGCGCGCAGGAATTACTTAGGCGCGCAGGAGGGTGAGGCGCGTAAGAGATGTTTAGGCACGCAGGAAGTTTCCTTGAAACTTTGAAATGATTTGACATTTGTACCTAATATACTCATAACTCAACAAAACATAAAATCATTAGTATTGACAAAACTATATTGAATTTAGTTGAGTTCAAGCATACCCATTTCACCTCTAAAAAACATGAACCGTTTCGCGTCGAGTGCTTTCGTTAGAATGTCGGCGATTTGATAGTCGGTTCCCACGTGTTCCAAATGAATATTGCCTTTCTCCACGTGGTCTTTGAGGAAGTGATATTTGATGTCGATGTGCTTGGTCTTTGAGTGCATGACAGGATTTTCAAAAACCGCAATTGTTGATCTATTGTCGCAGTAGATGGGACAATTTTCTTCGATGATATCATAGTCCACCAATTGCTGCTTCATCCAGAGTATTTGACAACAACAACTTCATGCAGCGATATATTCGACTTCAGTTGTTGAAACATATACATAAGCTTGTTTCTTACTTGCCCATGACACAAGTCGATATCCGAGGAAATGACAAGTGCGACTAGTGCTTTTCCTATCAATTGTGCACGCTGCATAATCCACATCTGAATAACCTACAAGTTTAAAGTTTGAATCTTTGGTGTACCAAAGTCCAAGGTTAACAGTGCCAGAGAGATATCTTATAATACGTTTCACAGCAATTAAGTGTGCTTCTCTAGGGTCGGATTGATAACGAGCACAAACACAAACACTAAACATAATATCAGGCCTACTAGCAGTAAGATAAAGGAGTGAGCCAATCATACCTCGATAGAGCGTTTGATCAACACGTTTACCTTTTAAATCTTTGTCGAGTTTGTTGCCGGTGGCCATTGGAGTATCGTATGATTTAGCGTTCTCAAGTCCAAACTTCTTGATTAAGTCCTTTGTGTATTTGGCTTGGTTGATAAAAATGCCTTCACTCATTTGCTTGATTTGAAGCCCGAGGAAGAATGTGAGTTCTCCCATCATGCTCATTTCAAACTTGCTCTTCATTATTTTCTCAAAGCGCTTGCACAACAATTCATTAGTAGAACCAAATATAATATCATCAACATAAATTTGAACAAGTAATTTATGACCATTATGTTTGGCAATGAAAAGAGTTGTATCGATTTTACCGCGAGTGAAGCCTTTTTCGATGAGAAACTTTGATAGTGTATCATACCATGCTCTTGGTGCTTGTTTGAGTCCATACAAAGCTTTCTGGAGCTTGTACACATGATTTGGAAATTGTGAATCTTCAAACCCAGGTGGTTGAGCAACATAGACTTGTTCTTGGAGTTCACCATTTAGAAACGCGCTCTTCACATCCATTTGATATAACTTGAAGTTCTTGTGAGCGGCGTAAGCTAAAAATAATCTGATAGCTTCAAGTCTTGCTACGGGCGCAAAAGTTTCATCGTAGTCAATTCCTTCTTCTTGCCTATAGCCTGTGCAACCAATCTTGCTTTGTTTCTCGTGATGATTCCATTCTCATCCATCTTGTTCCTGAACACCCATTTCGTACCAATCACTCCATGATCATTTGGTCTTGGAACTAGAGTCCAAACCTTACATCGTTCAAATTGATTGAGTTCTTCTTGCATTGCAACAACCCAATTAGGATCTTGGAGCGCTTCATCAGCCTTCTTTGGTTCAATTTGAGAGATAAAAGCAGTGTAAGCATCAAAGTTTGTAGCTCTCCTTGTACGAACACCAACTTGTAGATCACCGATGATATTAGCAATTGGGTGACCTCTAACTTCACGAATTTCAGGAGGTAAGTTAGGTTGAGTCGTAGAAACTTAAAGGTCTTCAATTGGTACATCTTCACCAGATTTAAAGTCATTGAAATTTGGGGGTTGAACTGGCTCAGAATTGAAATTTGGGTTTACACCAGATGCAGCAGTAGAAATAGGCGCGTGAGAGGAATCATGAGGCGCATCATTTGAGTGAGGCGCAATAGATGATTCACCAGGCGCATTATACATTGAATTAGGCGCATTTGATGTAGATGGATTTCCTTGTGTTGATAGATTCTGATCTTGAGTGTGCGCAACATAAATAGGAGCACCTGTATCATTTAGCTCAATAGAATCATCAGCAACATTTGGAGCCAAATGTGGCTCAAGGAGAGAATGTTCATCAAATGTAACATGTACAGATTCAACTATCACTAATGTAGTTCTATTAAAAACACGAAAAGCTTTAGAGTGTTTGGCATACCCAACAAAAATACCTTCGTCGGCTTTGGCATCGAATTTACCTCTATGTTCGTTTCTGTTGTAGAGGATATAACATTTGCAACCAAAGATCTTGAAGAATGCAATGTTGGAAGTTCTACCACGCCAAAGTTCATACGGAGTCTTGTTGTGAAGTTTGTTGATGAGGGAACGATTTTGAGTAAAACATGCAGTGTTGATAGCTTCTTCCCAAAAGTACTTAGGCAATTTAGCTTCAGTTATCATCGTCTTTCCCGCTTCAATCAACGTTCTATTCTTTCGTTCAACAACACCATTTTGTTGAGGGACTCCGGCGGTTGAAAAGTTGTGATCTATCCCATGATCTTCACAATATCGAGCAACACCGTTGTTCTTGAATTCTGTTCCATTGTCGGATCGAACACTAACGATGTCATCTTCTTTTTGGGTTTGGAGCAGTTGGAATAAGGTAGTGAGAATATCATAACAATCATCTTTTGTAATCATCATCTCCACCCATGTATATCTTGAATAATCATCCACCACAACTAGAGTATACTTGTTTCTTCTAATACTTGCAGTGGAAACTGGTCCAAATAGATCAATGTGAAGCAGTTGCAAACATCTTGTAGTTGAAGGATTAGACTTGCTTGAAAATGACTGCTTCGGTTGTTTGCCAAGTTGACATGCGGCGCACTTTTTGTCATGATGATCAGCAACCTTGGGAAGTCCTTTGACAAGATTATTCCTGCTGAGTTTAGATAGATACTTGAAGTTCAAGTGACTTAAGCGCTTGTGCCACAGCCAACTATTTTCGTTCATACTTTTTGCTACAAAACAAAGATTAGTACTAGAGTTCATACTATGGAAATCAATAATATAAATATTTGTCTTACGATATCCCGTGAGTAAGATAGCTCCAGTTTTGCCATTTTTGATAAGACATTGCGTTGAAGTGAAATGGGATTCTAATCCTTTGTCGCAGAATTGAGATATGGATAATAAGTTGTGCTTGAGCCCTTCGACGAGTGAGACTCTTTCAATGCACACTTTGTCTTTCTTGAGCTTTCCATATGCTACAACTTGTCCTTTGTTATTATCACCAAATGTTACGGAGGGACCTTTCATCATGGACATCTTCTAATAAGGATTCATCTCCAGTCATGTGTCTTGAACACCCACTATCGAGAATCCATTCATAATTTCTAGCTTTTGAAGATCCAGCCATGAAACAAAGAACCTGGAATATAGACATTTAAGCAGGTCCCCTTTATTCCTTTTAGGTCCTAAGGTTAGCAACTTTTGACAACCCACTCTTGCTTGACCTTAGGATTTTTACGTCCTTTGGCATTGGAGTGAATCGCAAAAGGCATTCCACGGCCTTGTGTCCTGAACAATCACAAATGGAACAATGATGAAAGCCACCAATCACGTGAGTTTTCACAAACTCTTTACTTTTCTTGGGGATGGCATTCTTCTTTGGGTCAGATGAACTAGCCTTAACAAAATCTTTCTTTTGAAATTTTGGAGCGCTTTTTCTCGGAGGGCGCATAGGGCTAGGAGGCGCACGGCGATGAGGCGCGTGGCTCTTAGGCGCATAATGAGCACTCGGAGAAGGAGCGCACCTATTTTCAAGAATGATTTTGCTAGGAGATGGTTCATCTGTAGCTATATCTTTCCCATTAGCTTTCCCAAATTGCTTCGTTGGATAGACATAATGGAATGTTTGTCTCTTGACTTTTTCCTGTCCTTTACCCATTGAATTAGAATGTTTTTCCTTGGGAATTTCAAAAGTTTGTTGGTTGGTAAATTCACTATCTCTTTCAGCACAGACATCACATTTAAAGTTGTCACTAGTTGATGAGAATCCTAAGCCACTTTTATCACCACTGACTTTTTTGGGACTCAAATATACTCTCCATAGTGACACGAGAATTGGACCACTCATTTGTAATCTTTTTAAGATCAGTAATTTGAGCAACCAATTCATCGTTTTGAACTTTAAGAAGTGAGTTCTGTTCTGTTAGAAAAGTGTTTTTAACAGTAAGAGGAGTCATGCTCTTTATCTGCTCCTTAAGGAGGGTGAGTTCAGATTTAAGTAGAGATTTCTCGGTCTTAAGCTGGGAAATTTCATCACATGATAGTGCTAAAGCTTCCTTCATACTATCAAATCTAGTGATTACCTTTTCAGCCTTCTTGAACAATTTTTCTTGTTCAGCAATCACTTCATCATCATTGATTTTGGAGATTGGAGCAGTTGGTTCAACCTGTGGTCTAATGTATTCTCCTTTTCTCAATTTGTTCCTTGCTCCAAGATCACATCGTGAGAATAACAATCCACCATCGTTTTGAGCCGGAGTGAGAAATCCTTGTTCAACGAGCTCGCTGATGGTTGGTCCTTTCTTCTTTTTCACTTCTTGAAAACCTGCAGATTTCTTGATAGGTTTATTCAAGGCATTCATATCGGGAACATCCTTGGAGACGTCATCATCAGAATCATAAGCATCAACTTCATCATCATTTGCCATCAAACAAACGAGTCCATCATCGGAATCTTCATCGCTCTCATCGGAGTCTGTTTCAATCCAAGTGTTGTGCTCATTTGCTGGTGCTTCTTCTTCAGCAACCATTCCCTTGTGACGAGTGAACTTGGGAGTGAATTTGGGAGTATGGCTGCTCTTCTTCTGCATATATTCAAATTTGGGGATCGGGCAGCTTGATGCAAAATGTCCGGGTTTCCTGCAATTAAAAAAAACAAGATCTTCTTTCCTTTTGAATCACTGCTCCTTGAAAACTTTTGAGGAGCTTTGCTGGTAGATCCTTGAAATTTGTTGGTTGAGCCGGGTCTTGAGAATTTTCTGAACTTTTGAAATTTCTTCACAAATAAAGCGAAGTCTTCATCATCCATGTCTAATAGCTCAGAAGTAGAAATTTTGGGATAAGAACTTTTCTCATCATGAGTAGGCGCAGGAGCAGGCGCAGGTTCAGGCGCAGCTTCTCTGTGCGCCACCATAGCCATAGATTTTGATTTTCCTTCAGTTTCGCTAATTCGCTGAAGTTTGAGTTCGTAAACTTTGAGATTTGCATAAAGGTTCCTTAATGTCCATACATCTAAAGTTCCAGCGTCTTCAAAAGCGCTAGATTTATGTAGGTATCTTGATCCAAAAGCTTGTAGAAAATTTACATTCAAATCTTTATTAGTAAACTTCATGCCAAGTGAAATACATAGATTGATAATTTCACAGTAGCGTTCATAAGTTTGCCTCAAGTTTTCACCGGGGAGTTGAGAGAAATTGTTGAATCTCTTTTGTACTTCGTATTTCTTGTTCTCCTTGCAGACGGTGACTCCTTCAATATGCTCTTCAATAGCATCCCATAGCTCATTGCAGTAGCACAATGCATGACTTGTTGTTTCATAGCCGTGCTTAGAGTGCTTAGAAGAATGTCTCTTGCTTTGCCATCATTTGCAACTCTTCTAATTTCTTCCTCAGTCCATTCTTCCCTTGGTTTCTTGACGGTTGGTTGAACAGCATTTGTGCGTGGATTTGGATTCGCCTTCATCGGAATATAAGGTCCATAAACGACGGTGTCATGGAGCCTTTCATCGATTGAGTTGAGATGAGTCAATATGCTGAATTTCCACACGTCAAAATGATCTTCATCAAAGACCGGAACGTGAGTGTAGTTTGCAGTTGCCATAGGTTTTGAGTTTGCCATTTAGAATCGGCACCCAAGCTGTTAAGCTTGAAAAACGAAAAATGTTTTATAAAGGTGTTTGCTCTGATACCACTTGTTGGTCCCAAAGGCCAATAAGGGTATGAAAAATAGCTAGAGGGGGGGGTGAATAGCTGTTTTAAAATTCTTTTCGTACCCTTGAAAAACTCAATTGCAAATGCGCACTTTATCAAGTAAGCGTTATGAAATGCGCCTAAGTGAGTGAGTGAAATGCACAGCGGAATTTAGTAATGAAAATAGGCGCAAAGTGTGATAAAGGGGCGCACACACACTCTAAGTATTTTGGCTCAAAGAGATTGAAATAAGGTACTAAGGCAAATGAAATAACAACACGACACAATTCGGTTCAATCAATCTACAATGAGTAAACAAGCAAATAGTGAGTGAAGATAATAACTTGAAGGTAAATGACAAGATAATAACACAAGCTATTTGGAGAGGTTCGATCAATGAAAGATCTACGTCCTCTACCAAGATGGTTAGTCTTGGATTTCTAATGGAGATCTTATATAATGAGAGAGTGTTACAAATTACAACTTTTGAGCTCCTACACTAACTCAAGATCTAATTTTCTATGAATGAACAAATCCAAACAATAACCGGTGTATCTCTAAAAGATGGATCTAAATGATCAAACTTAAAGAGGTGCGTGTGTGAATTTAGGATCAAGGCTCTTTAGATCTTTATGATTTAGAGCACAATGAAACTAAAGTGTTATAGCTTGAAGATCTGGGCTAAGGATGAAGGTATGAAGATGTTCTTGAGGAAATCTGGAAAAACGAAGGCAATCTTCAAATCTTCAATAAATGCTTTGAGAGAGAAATTCTTGAAATTCTTAGCAAAACTCAGCAACTTCAAAATGTTGAAGTTATGGGGTATTTATAGTGAACTTCAAAACTAGCCGTTGGAAATCCTTGTGGATAAGATGAGCTGTCGCTCGTTGATTGGAGCATGCATATATTATGGCCATTTTGACACTCAACATAAATGTGACCGTTGAGGACACGTGTCAACAGATTAGGCGCATATGTATCTTTTAACCACCGTTGGATCATTGGCGTAATTTGAATTCTCTTCAAGTCTTTGAATCTCAATAAATCACTGAGTGTTGAATAAAAACTTTAAGGTGCGTTTGAGCCAAGAGGCGCACATTATGTGTGCGCTAAAAACAAGGGGCGCATAGCTTATAAAGAAATCCTTATGCGCGCGCTCTAAATGGCGCATGGCGCGAGTGAAGAAGGCGCGTGGCGCGTGGCGCAGGAAGCGCATATGCGCGGCTCAAACTCACTGAGTGACTTTTCTTGAATCTTGATCTTCTGCCCTATTTCTAAGCCTATTCTATAACAATGGACAATAAAAAAAAATGAAGTATAAATACTTCTTACATGAGGGGTCAAAGTCCATGAAATAAAATTAGGTGAGGATCAATCAATCTAATAAATCCTATTACATTAAAACGAGATACATGTGGGCATACCCAACAATGTCGTGTACTAATACACGAGATAAACCAATTGTAT